>JAUBNQ010000005.1:4246627-4270564 GCA_032353495.1 Ctenopoma kingsleyae | reverse complement strand
CCAGGTGAAGTAAAATCAGTCTGATTTGTCTCTAAACACATTCCGTATGTTAAAAAATATTCCTAAAATATTCTGTGGTCAGCGTTTTGTGGGTGGGGCAGAAAGGAAACTTGATGAAGCTCTGGACCCAGAACTCATAAAAACTCTAATTAATCCCATTGAGATTCCTACTTTGCTAATAACTGAAATCCCATCCCTGGAATTGTGTGTCATGTAACTTACCAAGTGTGTTAAGATAAATACTGTAGATTTTCAACAGTCTAATAATGTTATTTATACTATATTTATCACGGCCTCTAGAGAACACCATTTCCCATGAACCATAGGCGTTAGTGAGCTAAATGTCAAAATGTGTGAGTCGATGGGTGGCAGAAACTCATATTCAGATATGTCTAGAATAACAGCAGGACATGAGCACTCAGGAGGAGGAGGATTGAATACAGCAGACGTTTTTAAATACCAATGGTTACAACTAGAACGTTGAAATAACTTTACAAGAGATCGTTGGTGAGTTTTATGTAGGTAGATGAAAACATGCTACAACATTAAATCCCGCTCTGATGATCAGGCGCTCTGACTGTGTTTTAGAGCAGAGAGTACAGTTTATTTTATCATTACCTGAAACCTGAAATTTTATGCTGGTCAATGACACAAACCCCCACATTTATCACTTCTTTACACAAACTTTAACATGTCAAATCAATGTGTCATGTCTGTATGTATTTACAGTTGACCTGTTAATAGGGGTTTACAGATCCATAATGTTAGTTACCACAGTGCATAGTCAGGGAAAACTACTGTAAAAACTACTGTCATTTTTACAGTAATTATTTGTAATCAACAGTACTATGGGAGAAAATTATAGTGCGTTCTCTCTTTGACTATTATTATTCAGCAATAGCAAGTATTTTTAGAATTTTTCCATGACCTTTGCATGTTGTCATTATGAAATATGAGAACTTTATGTCTCCAGGTCTAAAAAAAATATTCAAATTAAACCCTATGAGGAGGAAAGAAACCCTCCTTAATTAAACTGCTCACACCGCATACTGTGACAAAGAGCTTCAATAGATGGAGCTTTGATTTATCACAAGCCAAAACAGCTGGGTACCCCTGGAGTAAGCTGTAGCACTTCAGTACTATGCACCGCAAATCTCTGGAGTACGCAGCAGTATTTTGACAATATACATACTGCTATGGTGCAAAGTGTAATGTTTTGTTAAAATACACAGAAAATCTATGCATGTAAAGACATGTTAATGTGATACATGTTTTCTTTTGTGTACTTCTTTGTGCTCAGCCTTGCCCACCAGCTTGTGTTAATCCGGACTTTGGGTCCAAAATGAACAAAAAAACAAACAAAACAAACTTTACAGAATCAGATGAAAGTCAGTGAATACAACAGATATTTAAGTTTCAATGGTACAGTGAAGAGCGTTGGCTCCTGAGGGATCTTCACAGCAACAGACAGTTACAGGAGCAGAAAATAAAAAAAGAAGTGTTGCATGTAACAAATAGCAGATAACCATGGCAGAGAACAACAGGTATTGCCACAAGGGAAACCAATACTAGCTAAAATGATATGAATAACTGTGAGATTGATCAAAACAGTATGATCAAACATAGAAACAATTTGCCTTGTCATATTTCTCATTGGCTTAGAAACTAACTCCGACAAATGTACGTGCGTGAGTCACAGAGATGAAAATGGTTCCAGCTCAAAGCCTTTTCCAGTTGTTTCCAATTACTGGCAGCAGTGATCTGTAACAAGAGAGTGCTCATGAAGGTAGAGGCTTTTTGGGACTTTTAATAGGACGCAGCACATCTGATGTTGAAGTATAGTAGCTGAAACAAGAATTTTATTTAGAAAGACTCTTAAGTTATTGTAAATTGTGAATTCTAGCTTCATTTTTAGTGTCATCAGTTTTAGTTTACAGATGATTTTGTTTAGTTCTCTTGTAGTTTAAGTTCTAGGTTTAGCATATTTGACATTGTGTAATGGTAACGTGGTAGAAATTCACAAAAAGTAAGCTTTCTAATTTTCAAGCTGTAGGGTATACTAGTAAGGTACAGGTACACCTGAAAAGTGCATGTTGATATGCATCGGGCATTCATTCTTTGTAATACCGACCTCGGGAAAGATGTGACTGATGCAATATGGAGGTTGGTGTGTTATATGGCTCCAGGTAATGTCAGAAGTCAGATGTTTTCATCTCTTTAGGGACAATTAAGTCTCTGAATTTGAAGTCTTATGCACATGCTTAACATAGTGCCAAATAACCAAGTGCATAAGATATTGTTAATGTGAAACCCTTACATGCTGATAACACAATTTTGAAAGCAGTAGAATATTTATTCAAAATAAGATGTAAGGCACAGCAAATGCTTTTGATGTGGAGTGTGGTTTATTTTCTATAATTATAGTTTTAAGTAAGACAGTAGTCTGTCTGATCAAAGATCTTTTCTTTTTTCCTTCTTAAAAGTTGACATATTAGTCTTAGGCTTTTAGTAACGGGAAAGTTCACAGCACAGCAAATTGATAGAGGGAAATCATATTCTTCTCCTAAATACTGCTAATGAGATGTAGGTGTCAAACAAAAAAATGGAGTTGTAAGGAACTGACCACTCACTCTGAACATCAGGCAAAATCTCAAGAAACACAGTGCTAACTCTGTAGCGTTGCAGCAAATGATTTCAATTTATCCATCATCAATTAATCCATTTTTTTATTGCACACTGAGATAAAGATGACTTATCAAACTTCCCAGAACTTAAGGTGATGTCCCGATCTGTAGATAGGGAGTGAGCGATACCTTATTTTTAACTTGACTAATCACTGAAAAGTCATCAGTGAATGATATCTGTAACACCTGGCACCATTCCCAAATCACAAGTTAGGGTTTCTCTTCCAGTTGGGCCATGACCATCACCACTATTGACGTGTGTTTATATGCAATAGTAAATCAGATCTGTGGTAAAACCATTTCCCTCATCCCATTTAGGAGAGTGCTTTAAAAACAAATTTCTTGCACACTTTGTGTTTGCAGCAAGATTTGTGAATCTGACACCTTAGAGACTCATCTTACTAGAAATTTATGAGACTTAATGGTACCTGCTTGAGTAATGCTGTTTTAAGTATCTCATTTAAATGTCTACAGCTGTTCTGTTACAATTCTTTATTCTAAGGCCATTTCAAGACTTAATTTAGCTGTAAGAAGAAAATCTGATCTGGACAAATTACTGCACGTTTTTTAAAAAAGGCAATTAAAAACCTTAGGCAGTATGGTTATTTGCTTGCATGATAAAAATCCAAAAGGATTAAAAAAGAGCTTTGTGATTATTGCACAGAGTGAAGTTTCCTTTTTTACCACTTGAGAGAGCTCTTGCTGCTTTTATTCGCGTCTGCTCCCCATTCACCAAGTCACAGAGTTTTTGATCCTGTAGGACTCCCATTTTCCACAGGGTAATAAGAGTTAAAGAGTGAGGGCTAGGCTATCATGTTCACGGTCACTTGGTAAGCAGCAGATTTTCTGCAGAAGCACAGTGTGTCCCCCATGGCCTCCACTAGAGTGAAAAAGAGAAGAAGCAATTGTGTGAGGATTATCAGTCTTCTATTACTGCAAATGTCACCACATCAGCAACACTCAACCTGATTATGTCAATAGGGAAACACATTGGCAGTGTTTACAGGCTCCAAAATCAAGAGCAGATAGCACAGAACCGCTTTTGCCATAGGCCAAGAGGGAAATTAGGAGATAATCAAGAAACACTGACCCTTAGTGGTAGTAGTGCTGTAAAACCTGATAACAACAGAAAGCACGGAACACATCCTTCTGTTTCCTCGAAGCAGTTACACAGAAAATAGATAGATAAATTAGATCTGACTGCAACAGCAGGCTATAAATGATGGAACAGCACTTACTGAAGTGCTAATATTGAATGAGACAACAGTGTTACTCGTTAGCTGTTTAGTAGACCAAATGGATATTTCTCAGCATAAAAGCCTGTAATGACCTTTACTGTATAAATGCACCACTGAGCATTTTCCTTTTACTCATTCAGTACAAATGAACTAGAAAACATAAAAACAATGTTTAATAAATACAGTTAAAAGCAGTTTGTCCTCCATATTTTCTTGGTTTCTCTTTGCTTTATAATGTGTTGTAAAGAAATGGACTTGGGTATCATAATAACCCTGAGAGGCTTTAGCTTTGCTCCACTACTGTCTGTGAATCTGACATCAAAGCTTGTGCTCCTAATCCCTCTGCCCTATGGAGGTAAACAGGGGCCCTTGTGTCGATACCTGGCCTGTTATGCTGGTGAGGGACCACTGCGTGCTGTGCGGGGGCATTCTGAGCTGGATTAAAACAAAGTAATCCGCTCAAGGGAGAGACGGAGAATAACTGCAGAGGTGCCAGGGGTTAAGCAAATATACAATGTGCTGTGCTTTATGGGAAATCTTTCACACCCCGTGTGCTGCAACACAGCACTTCCTGTCTTCCTGTCTTTCTTGCTTTACACATGTGGAAGAAATATTACCCTTTTATCCTGATGGATTTATGTATTGTTTATAATGCTTGATTACTAACTTCAAAGCTGCTATATTAGTCATTTGTACATCTGTATATAGTATAAACCACAGAATAGCAATATGAAAGCAATGGATATCTAGGGAAAATTGTCTATTATGTACTGTAAGTGGCCATGTCCACTTACTCGAGTTTTGCCTCAAAACCAAATATGTACTGTTCATTGTGTATTTTGCAACATATTGTGAAATTGTAAACAACTTTTATGCCACCCCCTGTGAAGGAATGCTTTGGCTTATGGTTCAGCCCGACTGAATGCGGCAAGGCAGTCAGGCGCCTCTGATGTCTCCCACAATCTGTTGTTGCATGTGGTGGGATCCATCACCGTAAATCTTAATGTAGTTTCTTTCTAGCTTGTAGTGTGGTGCTTGATTCTTCCATACAAACAAATTAGTTCAGGCAGAGCATTAGACTGTAGTGTAATTTTTTTTTAGTTTTGTAAAAAACTATATAGATTGACTACTTATGTTTTCTTTCATAGCGCCCCGTGTGCGGGAACAGCGGCCCGTGTGCGGGAACAGCGGCTTGTGCATTGGTATAGCGGTATGTGTATGTGTAAAATTAGTGTCGGCCATTACAGTTTGTCTGTTGTCCACGTATTTATTGTGAAATGTAATGACATACTAGTTGAATTTTATGAAAACTGGTTAAAATTATTTCTAATAGTGGTTATGTTTGTTTTATCAGTTGAACACCTGAATTAGGTTTCCAAATTTTGAAAACATGATTTATAGTTTTTGATTGACTACTGGCCTAGTAGAAATTAGAAATGCACACAGGGATTTCTTATTCATGTTTGATTTTTGTAGAACAACAGGACTTCGGCCCTCCAGCCATTAGGTAACACTATATATATGGGTGTGTGTGTATTGTGGCCTGTGTATGGGCATAGCGGCCCGTGTACTGGCATAGCGGCCCGTGTGCGGGAACAGCGGCCCGTGTGCGGGAACAGCGGCCCGTGTACGGGAACAGCGGCCCGTGTACGGGTACAGCGGCCCGTGTACGGGTACAGCGGTATGTGTATGTGTAAAATTAGTGTTGGCCATTACAGTTTGTCAGTTGTCCACGTATTTATTGTGAAATGTAATGACATACTAGTTGAATTTTATGAAATAATTCTAATAATTCACATATTTCTAATAGTGGTTATGTTTGTTTTATCAGTTGAACACCTGAATTAGGTTCAGAAGTGTCCAATCCCAGGAACAGCTAAGATACTGCGCAGGACCCTCAAGCTCCTAGGCCTCTGGTAGAGGACCCGAGCTTGAAGGACAACGACCGCCCACAAGAGGGCGAGTGGGGAATTTTTTTCTTTTTTATATATTTTAATTAAGACAAATTTAGTCTGAAGTGTTTAAAATAATAATAATAATGATGATATTTGATACTTTATTGATCCCCTTGGGGAAATTCTTTGTGGATTGGCTGCCCCTGTGAGGTGCCAAGGGTCAGGGTATCGTTGTCTCGTCCAAGGACAGCTCGACATGTTGCTTGCCGGGACAGGGAATCGAGCCGCTCACCCAGGGTTTGAAGACAACTGCTCTACCCACTGAGCTATCATGCTGCCCCAAAATGAATATACAGTCACCAAGAGAGAGACTGCATGAAATTATAGCAGTTGATTTGGGTACATTCTTCAGGATACACTCTCACTCAGTTTCTTTCTCACTCTTTTAACAAACCAACAAGCCACTATTGAAACCATTGCATCAGCTAAGGCGCTGAGGAGAAACAAAACAAACAAAACCAAATAGCTATATTTATGGACATGTAACTGTAATGTTTTCCCAAAGTAATGTAGTGGGCTATAGCCGGAACTGTCATAATGAACCATGGATGATTTATGGTTTACTTGGGGGGTGGGGGGGGGGGAAACCCAAAACAGGGGGATTTAAGTGGAACGGCCACTATGTGAGATGTTTTTCCACCACTCTGAAAACAACAGACTGAAACTTTAGAACAAAACTGAAACAAGTGAGCTGAGCCAATCTTATAGATTTCCCCAGGCTAATGTACATTTCAGGCCTGTGGGGACTGTTTTGGAGATGTTGAGTGAAATTTGATTGTGGGTTTGGAAAGATTGTGTGTGTCTTTGTGTGTGGGCAGAGGAAATGGAGGGTGTTCTAATACCACTGCTGCTCTGCTGCATGTTAACATTTTAGTGTTACCATACAGTTTAAAAGGTGCAGAATGTGATTCAGATATAAAAGGTCACCACCAAAATTCAGAACACATGACTGGAAGCTGCTGTCACTCAAATTACTGTAATCGAGTGATTGCAGACAAGTGTTGCATATGATTTGCAAACAAATGTCTGTCAGTGTTTAAGATATTAAATACTAAATGTAGAGTGTTTGGTTTTTGCTCAGATTTTTACAAATCCAAACCTTGTGAATGTTATTGAAGTCTTAACTTATTACATCTAGACAAACAAAACTAAACCACACACACAACAACATTTTGTTTTGAAAATGAATATGGCAGAGTCAAGGTGCCACTCCATGACCTGCTCACAAGGCTTATTACCAACATTGCTGTTCAAAATTGGTGGGGAAAAGTTTTCGCTGCTTCGCTTTTGGTGCAGTAATGCGTCACCCACTTGCATTAGTCTGCATCAAAAGGGACGGTACTGCTGAGGCATGATATTCAGTTCAAACTAATACTGATGAAGCAGAAGTAGCTCAAAGGCAACTGAAGAAAGCCCTATAAAGTGTTCCACTGGAGACCAGAGATATGCCACCATTTATTCTAAAAGTCACTGCCCTGTTCAAATCAGTGAGAACAACAGTACCCAGAGCGCTTGACTTTAGCTTCTTCTGAGTAATACAGAGGAATGTGTTGAGCTCAGAAACTACACTGTCTTTGGCAACACGTACCCTGTATACAGTGCTGTATGTGCCTCCTTCCTGATATTTTTCAAAATACAGTTTTTAAATGATAATTTAATTTATTATTTGGTAGAAAAGCTGTACAAACCTGCCCGACCCTATGTAGTTGCCACTCCCTTACTAAATAATGAACTGTGATTAAGCCCATTTTTTGGAACGCTGAGTTCAGTTTCCCTTACCTCACCCAAATTACTGCTCCAGACCTGTTGAATCAAGAAATTACGTAAATGGAAGGTGTCTGACAAAGTGAAGCACGCTAAAAGATTTAAAAAAGCAACACATCATGCCGCAAGCTAATGAAATTTAAAAACAGATGAGAAACCTGGAAAGGGTTACAAAGACATTTCTAAGGCTTTGGTGATTGCCATTATCCACAAATGGAGAAAACTTGGAGCAGTGGTGAACCTTCCCAGGAGGGGCCGGCCTACCACAATTACTCTTAAGAGCACAACAACAGCTCATTCAGGAGGTCATCAAAGAACCCAGAACAACATCTAAAGAACTGGAGGCTTCATTTGCCTCAGTTACGGTCAGTGTTCATGATTCAACATTAAGAAAGAGACTGGGCAAAAATGTCATCCGTGGGAGAGTTCCTAGGCAAAAGCCACTGCTGACCAAACAGAATACAAAGGCTTGCCTCACATTTGCTGAAGAAACATCCCCAAGACTTTTGGCCACATATTCTGTGGACTGATGAGACAAAAGTTGAACTTCTTGGTAAGTGTGCGTCCCGTTACATGTGGCATAAAACTAACACGGCAGTTTATAAAAAGAACATCATACCAACAGGCAAACATGGTGGTAGTGCGATGGTCCAAGTCTGCTTTGCAGCTTCAGGATCTGGACAACTTGCCATAATTGATTGATCCATGAACCAGAATATCAGGCCACTTGGGTTATGCAGCAAAACGACAATCTGAAACACAACAGCAAGTCCACCTCTGAATGGCAAAAAAATTAGGTAGTAATAATAAGGTTATGTAGTGGCCTAGTTAAAATCATGAAAGCCATGAATAAAGTCAAAATCACGACTCTGATTGAGATGTTGTGGCATGATCTTAAACGGGCCAGTCATGCTTGAGAACCCTCCAATGTGAATTACAATAATTCTGCAAAGAAGAGTGTTCCAAAAATTAGTTCATTGTGTTTCAATTTGGTACTGTAGTATTGTCAATATATTTTCATAGTGGATTCTTGTATTTATGTTTTTTGTTAGAGTTAAAATACAAGCAGCATCCTATTTATGAGCAGTGCAATTTTGCTGGTGAATTTATGAATTCCTGTATGATGCAGGTATTATCCTCTTAATAGCCCTGCACAGAGCTCACACATATTGTACAGCTATTCAACCAATGTTATTCCTCTCTTCATCCGACAGACTTTGTCTGGATTTATAAGCAACAGTAAAAGTCCCCTACTGTGCTCAAAGGAGTCACTGAGGATAGTATTGAGGGTATCTTTGGTGGCAGGAGTAATATTGTATTTTCTGCTGCAGAACTCAAGGCACACTAAAATAAATGGTGTCAGTTTAAACAGCTATAGCACAATTGAATATTCTATGAAATCACAAGTTTCTTCTTGAATTTGGTAACAATAACAGTGCAGATACTCACTACTTTTGGATGGCAGATTGGCATCAAAGAATAATCACATAATCAAATACAAACATGTTGTTTACACCAGTTATCTACAGTGTCATCATGCCTGCACCATCAGGGAAAGACAAAAAAGAAGGAAATGCTTCCCCAATTGCATTTATTCCCTGGAAAGCGCACATCCATCTACCATCACATTTCTCATGCATTTTCTAGAGTCAACTGTTCTCATGCCAGGATGCACTTGAGAAGTCCTATCTGGTGTTTGTGAGAAGCCATCTGCATGTCTTTAAAGTCCTCTATTAGAAAGTTAAATGAGCACATAAATATCCTTGGAGATCGTTTACCTGCATTGGATAGAAAATAAGATTTTTATGGTGGAGTAGACATTACAGTGCAGCCACAAAGTAGAATGGATAGCCTTGGTCCAAAGCTTATTTAACACTTGGTGTCATGCGGCTACATCATTTGTGCAGGCGGGACAACTCATTTGGAAAATGAAAAAGTCCCTTGGTGTGATTTGTGAGATCTAATCGGCTGCAATATTGTATGGTTTGTAGATTACTTCTTGTCAGCCCCTTCACCGGGTGCAAAAATGGTTCGTTAATGTGTCACTCTGAATTGTTTGAAAAACTAAGTATGGCTGTATAAGGGTCTAAGATTTGTTTTGCATAAAGAAAATTCTCATTACAAAGAGATATTGTTCACTTTCTATATTATGTATGAAATGTCAAAAGCCTACAAGAATTTCAAAGCACAAATGAGAATGTAGCAACCGTGAAAGAGATTATATTCATTGCAGTTTATTCCAACCAGGATCCTTGATGCCCCAACAAGCATATTTGTTGATGCAGTTATGCATATTGACCAAAGGATGGAGCCCAAAGACAGAGCTTTCCAGGCCTGCCGCTGGTCACTTCAAGGGATTCAGTTTGTGAGGTTCATGCATAGAGACTGAATAAAACATGATGCTTCACATCTGCCTTTAGCAATACAACAACATCAAGACTTCATTTCATCGCTGTCTTGCCAAAGTTGAATTTGATTATTTTACTTTACTTTAGCATTTGACTGTTTCAAGGGCTTATCAGTAAGAGCAAAGTTAGGTTTTGTTGTGGTAATAGAGTGCTCCAAGGCAGTATCTGTTAATATAGGTCAACAAGGTATTAATAGAAACTACAAAGAAAACATTTATGGCAAATTTACTGGTCTCTTTCTTTGGTGACTCATCACATTTATACCTGGAGGCAGCAGTGTTTTCTTTTGGCTTTGGTTTTTCCGGAGCTGTCCACCCACTCACAGCTCCCATATAAATACATTTGTTTGTTATGAGCTCCAGTTCCAGCTAAAGGTTGGAGGCACTGACCTCTGTCCAGCTCTAATTAATCAACAGAGTGGTGCAACGTCCCACACCATTAACCTTACAGAAGTGAGATGTTCATAAATGGCACAGGCCAGTTGCAAAATGAAACCCATTGAATTCAGTCTCCGCTGTTACGTAAGCACTCATCTATTCATATCAGACTATAGAGGCGGCAATGTATTTAGTTTGTTCAGGTTTAGCCAACATACAGTATGCTATTGTTCAGTAGCAAAGCTGGAAGTAGACTGATGTCCTTACCTGGAGTTCACAGCAGATACCAGACATCATGGAAGTAGATGTACTAATGCTTATTTTGCAGACAAAGCACGAGTACTAGCGTTTAAGTAACTGCGAAGGCTGAGTACTGATACCAAGTACTTTTTGTAATAATCATGCAGTATTACTGCAATTAAAAAAATAACCATAAAAGTGAAATGGCTTTGAGCACCTGAGCAAGCACTAGGTGACAGTGGAGAGGAAAAACTCCCTTTTAAGGACTGAAACCTCCAGCAGAACCATCCTCAGGGTGGGTGGCCATCTGCCTTGGCTGGTTGGATTGAGTGGAAAGTACAACAACAAGCAACAGACAAAACATTAGGTAGGACAGTAGGGCCAGCAACTGCAATATATACTATACTACATGGGGCTTTTGCTTTTGAGCATTTGAGTGCAACTCTGACTGTGTGAAAGAGCAGTGATACCAATATGTATCTCAGTGTACCTGAATGCAGGCCTTTAGTCTGATGTGGCTCTCTTGTGATGCTGGTGCTGCTACGAAGTTATTATTATATATATAGAAACTGTTTTGACTTTGTGTTTCCTTTTCAGTTTTGAGAAACTGAGACACAGTTTCTGGAAATGTGTTTAAACATTCAGAAAAAACATAAATTCAATGTAATTTACTAAATTTCAGTATTGCACAACACACTGTAACACATTGGTTCTTAACCTTATTTGGAGTGTCATCCTCATTTAGGATTAAAAAAACATTTTATGACCCTCCTTCATTTTAAACCACACTGCATCAGAGCCAAAACCATAATCTACGCCCACCCAAATCTTAACCAAGTAGTTTTACTTAACCATAATTTTTTTGGCCTTGACCACAGTCTTTTCCCAACATTTACTAAGTAATTTTGTTTGACTTTGTTCTGTTGAATGGGATACTACATCAGCAGAAAGCCCATGAGTTGTTTTGAAGCACCCTGACAAACTGTTTTGTCATTTATGTAGATCACATTTATTATCAAGGGTGATTTGACATGTAATTAGGTGTTCAAAACTGTGAGCTGCTTTACCATTGGATTTGGAGGTTCAGTTTCTTTCTTTCCTCTGAGCATCTG
This sequence comes from Ctenopoma kingsleyae, assembly GCA_032353495.1. NCBI lineage: Eukaryota > Metazoa > Chordata > Actinopteri > Anabantiformes > Anabantidae > Ctenopoma > Ctenopoma kingsleyae. The sequence continues at coordinate 4,258,786 of JAUBNQ010000005.1, read as the reverse complement.
GGCAGCAGTTATGGAGAAAGGAGAAAAGATTTCTTATTCACTTTCTGCTTCTGAATTCAACCATAGTCCTTCCAGTCACTAGTCCACTTTTCAAAGGTTAGCGAACCTCTGGGAGAAATAACAATCTGTTTCACAGTTGTCTTGTGTACTCTGTTCGGTGATGTAGAGAAAGAGAAAATATAACTTGCCATGTGCAGAGGAGAGAAAAGTACACTGTCAAGTGCAAAAAACTGAGCTGAAATTCAGTGAAGCGTCAGCTTGTGCTCTACTTCACTTTCTGATAATGAGAAAACCCAGTTTTCGATCTCTGGCAACGTGCTTATCTTTTGAAGCATAGTCATTGCTCTTTGAATTTGCTCCATGGAAGCATTGTTTATGGATCAAGCAATCACACAGTGTGTTGTATAGGGAAGCTTATGCAAGGTATCAGAATGTGGGAGCAGATGTTTGTTTCTACTGGAGACTTCTTAGAAATAAATGTCAGCAAGTGATATTACATTAATGATGTTAAAAGGGATATCATAGAAGAGGTTTTGAATGTCAAGTTGGTATTTTAACTTTTTGTCACTTTTGTTTGTATTCATTGTGGAAGTCGATGGTTGTGCAGTAGACCTGATTCAAATTTATCTTCAGCATTGAAAGTCCATCAACTGTAACAGCCATTTCTGGTCTGGTAAAGGTGCTCAAATCTAATTCAACCACCACTGCTCACCAGTAAACGAAGCCAAAAATTCTATTGTTGGGAATAAAGAAAGTGTATATATATATATATATATATATCTATATATTATTTTTATTTTTTTTTTTTTGCAAAATTTTGTGCATTTGCCATTCCCTAAAAAACGAGACTCGATCTGAGCCAGGCTGTGGTCTAGTTCAGCTCCTCCTAAGATCCTATACAACAAGATGGTTTACTGACAGACAAGAGCTAACTGAGATAAATTACTTTGCGATTGATAATTAGGATCGGGCCTAGGTGCAAAGTAGCTACTTGTATGCCACTCACAAACCCATATACTTGGTCATACACTTGCAGCGGACAAAATTTAGAAGTTGTAAGAAAACAAACACCTCTACTCATGGCTCATTCCAGTGAGTTGGCAAAAATGCTCGTTAAATGAGATGATCTCTGATGGTCTCCTGCTGTTTTTAGTGACAGGCTTCATCTGCCAGGGGTATCTCCTAATGTGACAGGAGGGGACACCGTGGAACAAATTCATTCTCTTGTTAAGGGAAATTCCATTTCTTGGCTGCCTGTTGCTCACGCAATAGTACATATTGTGTAGTTAGCAAATTAAAGAGATGTCTCATCAGCTGACCAGTGTGAGAAATGAAGTGTTGGTCTGTGTTGAATTTGCCTTGGAGATGTAGTGAGTGTAACGAAAATCTGAAAGTGATACTTTGAATAAAGTATGAGGGAGTCGGCTCATCCTCTCAGGGGCTGATGGCAAAACAGGTAAGCATGTGAATAAATGGATGTCACTTTAATAAATGTATCAGACTGTGAAATCAATTATAATTGATCCTCCATTTATGAAACTTGGCAGGGACATTTATTAAGCCTCTGAGGGTTTGGGGTTTGATTAAATGGGCTGAGTGGCTGGGTCTGGTTGTTTTCATGTCAAAACAACACTTAGTTTTGTAAAGTGCTTTAATAGTGTGTCAGGTAACATTTATTCGGCTGTTGAGTCTTGTCAGTTTGTCGACAGGTGCTGTCTCCACGTAGGGTGTAAATCAGTGTTGGCATCTTCATAATATGAGATATATGTGAGACATGGTTCTGTATGTATATGTGTAGCTTCTGTTAATTATAAGAAATATACGTAAACAGTGCTTATTAAATTTATCACAGGCTCTAGCACTTTGTACATGTGTAAATTTTGGACTACAAATAGACCTCTCACTAGATCTCTTGTTGTTTTACAGATATAATAGCCTGGAGATATTTTTGTCACCACTTTTTTTTCAGCAGTTCTACGTGTTCCTGCCACACAGGTGGCATTTTAGATACACACGTTATCATCCTGTAGTCATCTCTGCCAATCAGAAATAATACATTAACACAACAAACAAGCGACCATGGGAGTATAGCAGCCAGTCATCGGCCAATATATATATATATTTTTTGAAGCATTATTTATTGGGGATACTAAATCTCAAACTGCATACTTTTTTCAGTGCTTAAACTTTAAAAATTACTGTTAACATTAGGAGTGACTTCGCTTTTAGTGCTATTAGATTACATTAGTGCAGTAGATTGCATTTGGGTCTCTCTTCCTTCCTGTCTCTCTCTCTCTCACTCTCTCAAACGGACACACACACACACACACACACAAAACCTGTTCAATTTCAGTAATCGGATTTATTTTCACCATAGACTATGCTGTTTCTGCCAGAAGCCAATGTTGGGACTTTTCATCAACATCTTGACACAATCACAAGTCAGATGTCTAATTTACATTTGGCCACATGCCACCAAGCTAATTAAATATTTAAATCCATTTGGATGGTGAACACAAATCAATAGTTCTTTGTTTAGACACTTTAGTGGAGTCATCAGTTGGAAAGTTTAGTACATAAGTCGCTTCACATAAAGTTGTTTCACCTTTCACTGTGATTTCCCTGTTATATAGTCATTCTGCGTGACGAAGATCAATTATTTTCCGCTCTGTTTCACTTTGATTGTTGGTGAATGTGCTGTAATAACGGCATGCATGTAATTAAGGCACCGTTGGCTATGAAACCGTCAGTTTCATAATCGATACAAATAAAAGTAAGGAATATATGTGTCAGTGCTCTTTAATGCATTAATTCATTCATTAATTCATTCATGCTGCATCTTTCTCTTATAAAACTCATTTAATTTAATGTCAGTTTAATTGTTGACATTAAGCAAAAGTGATGAAGTTAAGGAGAGCTGTAAATGTCCACTGGCATATAATTTTAGAATAACTATGAGGTTGTAATGCGTTAGGTTTTTATGATTTGAAAAAAGGCATCCTGTGAAATACATAGGTGCTAAAAGTCACCAGAAAAATGTTGAAAATACTGGTTGTGGAAGTAGGTGATTTTTATTTTATGAGACTTTATTATGCAAGGCCTTAGTTTAAAAGCCTGCATGTCCTCCAGGCTGCACTGTAGATCTTTGTTACCTGGTCATTTCATGTCAAGTATGTGTCCAGCAGATAATGGATTTTATATTATGGCCCTCTCACAGGGGAAACATCTCACTTCAGTTCTGCTCTCGGATTTAGGTTTAGTTTCAGCTGTTTGCACTCTTAGACTCCCAGAACAGACTGGGCTTTTTATTTGATCTCTGCACTGCCTTTTCAACAGTGACAATGTGAGTGGGATCAGTGCGACCTCAGCACCTGCAATTACTTCATTGATTGGGATCATGCTTTAGTTGTCCCCTGTACAATATTGGGTCTTTGCACCAAAGTAACAGAGTGGTGTAATAAATGTGTACTTCCACACCTCTAGCAGAGAATTGTAACATGTAAGACTGGAGTACAATTGTAAATAGCAAATTCAGTAAAAATATTGAGTGAATGTTGACAAAACATAAAAACACAGTGACTGTGTTACATATTTTATCCAAGCCGATTGGTATTCAGAAAGAATATATTTTTTCGTTTGTTTTGTTTTATTTTTTGAGAATGCACACATAGCGAGGTGCAGGCCAGTGCACTGTTGCCTGACTTGCCCAAAGCTCTGTGCGGCTTTAGTTTCAACTGAACAACTGAGTTTTTCTACAGTTGTGGAAGAATAAAATATATGTATAACCTAAAAATGATGTGTAAACTTAGCCGAATCATCGCTACTAGAAGCTCTGTTGTGCTTCATATTTAGTTTTGACGGAACAGGTATCTAGTTAATACCTTGTTACCATAATTGGTGCTGGGGTCTGGCTTATGTGTTTTGAGCCCTGATTTTTTTTTTTACCGAGTGGCATTTTTTTTAACAAAGCCCAGATCGTGGCTGCACAGATAAGGGTTTTAACCCCATGAACCCAGGTAGGAGCATAGCATTGACAGAATGGAAACAGAGCCCTCCCATCCCCCTCTATAATATTTTTGCTCAGCCCTTTTTACTCACTGGATCACCACCTGGGAGAGTTACCACTAGTAAGCTTACATATACCACAGCGAGGTAGGACAGGTCAGTCAGGCCTCCAAAATGAAGCAAGTAAATATAATGTGTGACAGCTAACTTAACACTGACTTAGCTTTTTGTATAGTGCAAACGCTAAATGTTGTCAGTGTCCTTGGGCAACTGTTTTCACGCCTGGTCTGAGTTGCCGGATGAGTCCTGCAGGTGTATCTGAATACCTAACATTACCCATTGTGTTCATTCAGTGGCAACTGATAGTTACCTGCCTCTAATCTGTTTATTAGAGACAATGACAAATGAAATGTAAAAGGGTATAAAAGAGGTACACATAAATTCACCAACACAAATGGATAACAGCATAAAAAGTGGCTGTTTTAAGTTTGTGTGTAAAAACATCAGTTTCAGCAGACTCAAAGCATACAAACTAAAAGCTGCCTCACCAAAACATTTTGTACTGCACTTTGGAACAACTAGAAGACTCATACCAGAATACCTGAGAGAGATTGGTAACACTGGAAACATGTCAAATAAATAAGCTGGTGACTATATAAACTGACAGGCAGAGTTTCAATTGTAACTGATTTATTATCTTTTTGTTTTGTGGTAGGAAAGCATTCAAATAGTTTAGTCTGCTGGACAAATAAAGCATGTATTAGTTTCTCTGTGTCACTCAGAGAGTGGGAGAGTAAAATACACACGTACTTTAGTGACATTTTTCAGATTAGGAAGTAGATTTGAAACCCCCACACGAGGTTCGCAGTTCAGTTCCAAGTCATCAAGCTTAGCGAGGTTTAGATCTAACACCTAATAACATCTAGGATAACATCAAACTTTTATCCTGGTTGAGCTGTCGTAATGTTTTGTGACAACTGGTATCTAAAATACATATAAAAAGAGCATCAGTTGGTTCTGTGCCGTCAACAGCACAGCCACATCAACAATACGAGTGTTCAACCTCAACCTTGTATTATTAACTACAAATATTAGCATCAGACAAAGTTGTATTTTGCATTTTCTGTGCAGACAAGAAATTAGTGTTTGCACGAAGTTTGGAATTTGGATCAAGGTTAGTCATTAAACACTTTTTGTCACATAATCTAGTTGACATACCAGTCTTGATGAGTGTGTTTTCCCATGTTTTTGTATTCATTGGAAATAGTTATCCACTCATCTGATACACTTTAACACTGTGTTAAGGTTCTGATGCTCATTCAGTGCATTGCTGATGTTACCCTTGTTGCTGTTTTTTCTCTTGTTACTTTCTCTGTGTTGCCTTTGATAGCAATTTGGAAGATTAAGACTTGTTGTTTTTTCCCCTTTTATTTCCATCCCCGTCTAAAGCTTGTAGGTTGCACAGTATTTTGGGAGACCCTGCTGCCCTGAGTGGAACAATATACAAAATATATAGATAGATAATTATATTAGCAACTATTATTAGTTTTGTCTGTTTTTTTTTTATTTTTCAGGTAAATGATATTATTTTAGATTATTTCAAATTCATATTTGTTTCCATTTTAGTATACAATGATAACCCTAAAGAGAGACATCAACACTATTGAATGAGCAAATTTAAAAGGTGCCATGTACTATTTATCTGTATCTGGATTAATTTGTTAATTGCTCCAAATTCTGTTTATAACGCATAAAACTAGCTAATTTAGTTATACATTTTAACACACCTATGACAAGTAGCTTCCTTGTTCTTTCCATTCTGCTAAGATTGCATGGATGCAGCTGTTACTACTAAAATGTATATAATACAATATCAGAAAAAAGACAAATGTACATAGCAAGAAACCAAGGTTTTGTCTTGAAACTTGTTTGTCTGCCAATTTCTTTTTACAGTTGTCTTTTTTTTTTGTAAATTGACTGTCTCTTGACTAGTTTTGATGACTAGTAATTTCAGTGTGAAAGTCTAATCAGTTTTATATATATTGCCCAATAACATACCATTTTATATAGCACATTACCCCCAGACCTGCAGTTAGCAGAAAAAAATAAACGATAATGATCATATCCACATTTATCCACATTTTAATGCAGACTAGGACAACCTGAAGGACCCCTGAAATTGTCTTGAGCTGTAGTTTGGGGAACCAGTGTTTTAAATGAATCAAGGTCAGGTTAGCTCTGTGCACACTCATATCTCATCAAATACTAGGCACAATGCAATTCTGCCCTGGACATTGTAAAATGATGGCAATTATCCTCATGAGAATAAAGTAGAAAAACTTTGCAAAGAAATTCTTCCAAGCCAAGATTCATAATGACTGTACAGCTCTTCCTCAATGAGATGGCAGACTGTTTCTTTTATCCAGCACTCCACACAACAAACTTTCTATTGACATTGTTTGACTTTTTTTTATACCTCATTAATGTAACTGGAGTATGCAGAAATGCTTGTAGCTCATTTTTACAGCATTTGCATCTTGGAAAAGGAGATCTTAACTTGAGCAGTGATACTGTGGATTTCTGAAAAGGATAAGCTGAGTGTTATACGAGACCTCTTTAACACTCCTAATCAAACACTGGTCCAGGAAGAAAACAGACTTCAGATAGGCTTTTATAGTCTCAAATATACCATTCAAGGTCAAAACATAGCCACGTTTCAAGAGACATTTACAGCAATATTATGAAATTTCTCAACATACCCATATGTTTCTTTTTTTTATACAAGCCAGCATTATATTGATCACAAAGAGAAAGTGGAGTAGATGTTGTATTTTAGTGTACCATTACATTTTTACAGAGGCTGCACAAATACATAGGTTTTATTTAATCACTTGGACTCTGCAAAGCTCTTCGTGGCACACACACTAAATGTAGCATTTTATTAGAGCTCACATGTGACATTCTCATCTGTGGCCTCCTGCAGGGTTATATAACTCAAACATCCCTGCAGCCAGTGAGACAGAAAATGTCGTCTTCAGCTCACTGAGGCATACCAGCCCCTGACAACCATTACTGTGGCCCCGTGCTTCCTCTACATTGTGAGCATGAATACATTTCAATGACTCCCACATGCTCAATCTTTCATGACAGGGATGTGTGTGAAATCTTAAGCCAGCCTCCCTACCTATAGTGTAGTGTGAGGTGCACAGCTAGCAGCGGCATCAGGATACTAAGCTGACTGGCAGAGGAAGAGGTATTTCATTTTTACACGCTGTCACACCGTTCTTCACTTATATCCTGTGAAATTGTTTAAAAGAAGTAACCTATCTTTTATGCGGATTTGTCAGAAACAAGCCAGGATTAAACCTGCCAATGAGAAAATCAATAGCAGGGGATTTGGTTCAGTCTACATTAAAAAAGTAGAAAAGATTCTTCTACCGATAATTCAGTTTTTGGTGTGTTTCAATAGTCAGGTAAGGCAAGAAATTTAGTGTAAAGAACAGTATCACACTCAAGTATTAATCATCTTATGGAGCAGAATCAATTGTAATGTTTTCTGTTGCCACATTGATGGTGCCATCACTAAATATGCAAGAAAGAGGGGAGGCTAATGATGCTTGCCAATGGGGGCTTGAGTTGATATTATAACAGATTGCACTTGAGTCAGGGTCTAGCCAGTGGGAGAAAGGAGCAGCTTCTTTATTCATGTAGAAAATTGCAAGCACAAAGAGGAGAGGTAGACGCCATGGATGGGAGAGAGTTGTTTACACTCTAAGGGAAATTTTACACTTCAAAGGATTGACTGTGTCTCAGTTTTGACAGTGAAAGATAAAGGTTATTTGAAATACATTTTTTTCCCTTTATAGTTTCTAATCCAAGAAGCTATTATTGGGTCCTGTAGTATCTCAGTCGTATATGTATTTTTTAGACAGCTTATCAGAGTGCTCGTGTGATGAATTTGCAAATTTGAACAATAGTGTGTCCTCGTGTGGGAATGTTAAATTTTCTCTCTAATCCACACATCCTGCAAGCTTGACACACTGCGTGACCCATCGAGCAGACAATGTGGATGTGTGATTTTTATTAAAACAAATGACAAATGTGTAGAAGAGATAAAATTCTGTGATATACTGTTGCACACATGAAAGATGATGCATTGGCTGACAAGAACAAATATAAAAGATCTAAATTTATGATTACAATGGTATTTATGTATCATAAATCTCTGTTTAAAAAAAAGCTAAATGTTTGATTATATGCAGCACTTGCTGCACATTTCAAGTAATGCAAGAGACCGTCACCTGTAACTTTGGCCAGGAATGTCTCCTCTCAGCCCATTTCAAAAGCAGGACTGGAAATTCATTGAAATATTACACAAATCAAAAATACTCTCATGTCACCTGTCATAAAGATGAATTTGCCTCAAACAGATGATGTCTGCCAGCTACTGTGCTCGAGTCACTTAGCTCACAGACAGAACATACTCTTTAAATGATTATGACCCAAGTCTGAAAGTGCATACGCTTTGTATGCAAACCACTCTCTCTCTCTCTCTCTCTCTCTCTCTCTCTCAGGAACTCAGTGCAGTATCAAGCTGTTACCTGGATGATTTGTCAAATAAGTAGTCGTTTCCCTTCTTTTGATGTGCAGTGTTTTGTCGTCTTCCTGTGAGGGCCCTTTTTCAGATCTCGCTTTCAAAAATTTCCATCTGAGCTAATAAGACGAAAAGTGGTTGGAGGCATAGCTAGCGTAAACATCCTCTTTGCTGAGATTAAAGCAGTGTTTCCGTGATGAAAGCGCACACTTAGATGTTTTGCTAATTTTCATCTATTTCGTTCTCAGCACTGTCAGCGCCCTTTGTCAGGATTGTGTCTGTGTGGCAGATTTAGATGTCTGGATGTGATCAAGAAAGTGTGGTGGGCAAATACACAGTTGCTAGATGTGCAGAAATTCTCAAATGCTTTAATCTAAAAGTTAAATAATGGCACCATTGCGTGACTTGGTGTATTGTGCTAATTGAGTTTTATGTCAGGGGTTTGTGTAGCTGACTTGTGCTTTCATGTTTCAGAGGTGCTAATCTAATGTTGCTCCTCATTTCTCATATTAAAAAAGCTTCATGAGAAAGCAATTGCAAGAGAGCTCTCCTTCTTCACAGGGATCTGTCAGATTCTGACCTCGTGGTGTGCTTCACCACTCACACTGATTTCCAGTGTTCTGGTCAAACCTTTGCAGTTTGACCTAAATCTCTACCCTCCTCTTGTGTTTTGTCTTAAAGCATCTTGTGTTTGTATATTTGACATAAGCAAATGCAGGAAGAGGGTAATAAGCATGTTACAGTTGAGTGTATTCTTGAATGTCTACACGGTCTCATTTTTTATCTGGCACTCTTTTTTTTTTTCTTTTTTTTTTATCCTTGAGCAAGATCAACGTGAGGCAATAAAACATCCAGGTACACCTAAGAGAAGAAAAAAGAGGGAAAGAAATTGCCTTGTGCTCAGTGGACCATAAACGGGAGTGAAACAGCAGCACATTGCCGCTGCCTCTTTGTACAAGTAATGTGTGTTTACATATGCGTCCTTTCATCTTTGGGGGTCAATCTTTTCAACAACTAGAAAGCATAGGCAACAGCTGTGCCTGCACACTCCAAAATGCTGTTACACAGAAAGACATCATCTCTTGCACTTAAGTTATATGTTAAATTGAATTCTTCACCATTTCTCATGTTCCTTCTTCCTGATGTTGATCTATCACTATGGCCTTCCTCTGTTTGTGCACCACTACTATGTCCAATTGGTTAGCCATCACCAGTTTGTCAGTCTGTATGTAGATGTCCCACAGGATCTTAACTCGGTCATTCTAAACCACCTTCTGAAGTGTATCCCATTTTGACCTTGGAACTTCCAGACCATACTCACAGATGTTCAAGCTACTATGGCGTTCCATGTGCGCTTTGCCTGCTAGCATCTTGCACCCTGTTATGTGCTGGATTGTCTCAGGGTCCTCTTTCCACAGCCTGGACCTGGGGTCCTGTCTCTGCCTGACATATATGACCTAACAGGTTATGTTTTTTTTGTGACCATGAAACACCCCCACCTCTTTGTACAATTAATGGATAAAACAAATGTAATTGCCATGATGTAACAGAGTGACATTAAGGTGTTGCTCATGTTCACAACAGGTAAGTTGCTTGAGCTGCAACTGGATGGTAAATCACTAATATTCCTATAGGGACTGATACTATACCTGTGGTAGTTTATTAGTAGTTTATTTAAATTAAGAGAGCTTAAGTTAGAAAACAATCAGATTTTTGTTGGATTAAATCAAATAATTGGATTAAATAAAGCAGAAAATTGAATAATTTAATACATTTTGAGATACTCACAGATACACAGGAGAAGACAGCTATCAGATGGAGCACATTTCCTAGGAAAGGCAACAATATACCTGAGAATGTTTGTTCTCAGAAGACCTGTCGTTAATGAGTTATGTATTTCATTATCATCACACCCTCATCAGCAGTGAGTGCAAGAAATTAGATAGCAATTTCTATAGCTCCCAAAATGTCGGTGGTATCAGTGAACACAGTGAAGGCTGTTGCCTGTGAGAGAGTGAATATGCTGTAGTGCATCCCACAGAGATATTCAGAACACTCATACTTGTCTGTAGTCAGGCAATTTTATACTGTAAGCTTACAGGGAGAGCTGTAGTGTAGCAGCCCACACTCTGTAAACCAAAGGGGAAGAAAGGCGAAAAGAAGAAACGACAAAGAAAAAGTAAAAGATCAAAGTGATTTCAATATGGAGTGACCATGAGAAGAAACCAGCTGCAGCCTAGAGTGTTACAGAAGAGCAAAAGCACCACATGATAAGAAAACTACAGAACACTCATACCTTCAATCATATCATGGCTTTGCTACTATAAGGACACAAATGTCACAATTTTTGCAGCTTGTCTCATTTATGGCACTTCTGGCAGCTCTGGATCTGTATTTACTAATATGCATGGCATATGGCTGAAATTGGTAGAAGTGAGAAAAAGTTGTGTTTGACAGTTTGTGTGTTTGTGTGCTTCACAGATGGTTAAGGATGCAACAAGGCAGATGACCGCCCATCCTGAGCCTGGTTCTGCTGGAGGTTTCTTCCGTTAAAGGGAGTTTTTCCTTTTAGTCGACGTAATCGACGACGTTGACTACAAAAAAATCGTCGACGTATATATTTTCTATTTTCCATCTATAAATACAGATAGATGGATAGATAGAGGAGGAGATGGAAAAAAAAATGAGACAAAAACTTACTAAAGTGTGGGAGCACTTCACTGAAAAAGTGAAAAATAAAAAAGTTGAATGCAGACTATGCAAAGCGGAGCTTTTTTTTCACAGCAGCTCCACCGCGATGCATTAGCATCGGAAACGCAAACATCCTGGAGCTGTGATGCTGCCGTCTCTTGTGAGGTAAATTTTAGCGAGTAACTTTAGTGTCATGTGAACATTAGAAGAGGATATGCAATCACAGGTCACAGGCATCACAATTAGGCTTGTGTATATGGTTTCACCTCCATATGACTTTCATATGAAACGAGGTAAAATTGTGATGAAACGCTTTCATCGTGTCAGTTTGCTGATTAAACTATAGAAATGCAAACAATCAGACATTTGATTATTGATCTGTCACATACTTAGACTCAGGACTGAAACATCTGTGCAGATGTTATTTTAGTAATCTGAACGTAATATGTGACTTATAGTTAGTTTAACATACAGTCGACTTTTTCTGATCACTCACAGAATTTACTCTGTAAAAAAAATCGATCTTCACAGTGAAAACTCAGAGTAATGAATCAAAATATTTCAAAGTAAATAAAAGAGGAAACGTTTCTACTAAACATCCTGTTGTGGATCCAACACCTTTACTTTACTTGGCAGACGCTTTTATCGAAAGCGACTTACAAGGAGAAGACACCAGGAATTACCATTCGGTTTCCGTAAATTCTGAGTTACTAAAAACTAAGAGCCCTGATAAGGCCTCGTTAACTCGTCAAGATAAAGAACATGCTAGGAATTGTTAAGTGCTAGACAATTTGTGTGTGTGTGTTAGACTCATTTGAAATACTTTTTAAACAAGTGAGTTTTCAAATGTTTCTTAAAGGTGGTGATAG
>JAUBNQ010000005.1:4210277-4246527 GCA_032353495.1 Ctenopoma kingsleyae | reverse complement strand
GAGTGTCATCAGCATAGGAGTGATAGGAAAAGCCATGGGATTGGATGATGTGACCAAGTGAGCGAGTGTATAGTGAGTGTAACACCTAAACCAATCAGATCTTACATCAGGTGAGAGCAGGTGTTTCCCATCATGCTCTGAGGTTTTGCAGTTGTTTGAGACCAACTGCAGCGCCTTGCTTGACATAAAACTAACCAGCATGCACTGCGCGCCAATCACAGGTGATCGAATCTGCACAGAACTTGCTCATCTCAAATGGCATGAAATAATCGTGACTGATTAAAAAAAACGAGGAATTAGTCGACTACCAAAATAATCATTAGTTGCAGCCCTATTGCTGACCAATGTAAATGGAGCAGAACACTGTACAACTGAACATTATGTGAATTATATTTTGCTGGTAACCAGTTGGGTTCAGGCCAGTATTGGTGCTGGTACTGATCCAGCCAAACTGAGCTTCAATCTGTTAAGTAGACTTTGAGGCATCTGAACCAGTAATTGATCAATGTTCAGTAAACATTCCCATCTAGGAAGTAATGAAAGTGTTTCTTCTTTTTGACATGAAAGAAACAGTTTGAACAGACCATGTTTATTAATGTCAGTGTACTGTTACTATGAGACATAGGGAGCACATGTTTTTTCACTTTTAATTTTTTTATATTTTTTATACAGTAAACTGACTTCTAGGATGGAGGTGTTCATTTTAATATCCCAAGCTGGTTGTAACTGTGAAAGAAAGAGCTAGTCATTAGCATTTTGAAAGTTATATAAGCTTCCAATAGAAGAGCTGGAGCTGCTCACACACAGCATACAACTCTTTAAAACTTGAAACATGCTACTTTGATTCCTTGATCATTTTTCAGTGCTTCTTTACCAAGCAGCAGTTGACCCAGGAGCTTTTCAAACACAACTACAGAGCAAACAGTTTCTCTCTGTGCGTTCTTTATCGTCCCTGTGAACCTTTTACAGAGAGCTCCCTGAAGACACTTAGTATAAATTGGCCTGCAGATGCTTTGTTTTGAAAATTCTTAGCTCAGTAAAATTACTGGGTTGCAAAATTACTTTATTAAACTAAGGGACGATTATGTTATTTTAGCAAGCTTCTTTTGAATAAATGCAATATGGAATAATGTAAATCTGCTGTTAACACATCCGTATATAGAATCTGTGTGTGATGAGCACAACCTGTGTGTCGTGATGGACAGTTGTTTAATATGGCAAGCTGCAATTATATAAAGACACCTCCTGCCAATGTGTGACTCCTGTCAGCTCCCACAGTGATGCTGTCTTTGGATCCTGTAGAGGTTTAGCATTTGAATTGACAATGTAAAGAAGCGAAGCTGTTCATATAATCAGAGAGTTTAATATGCAGTTTTGTTCAAATTTTATCGTTTAGCTGAGTTTACTTAATTTCATCAAAACACATTTTTGGCTTATTCAGTGGAGGGCTAATTTGCCTCTCCCTTCTCATTCTATCTCCTTTGTTGCAGTTTTGCATTTCAGCACAAATAATTTAAAATCTCAGCTTGAGCTTTTGAAGTTTAGATATTTGATGTGTAGTTGAGGTAGAATTAATTCCTAAAATAAAATAGTCAAAAAAAAAAGCTATGCATATGGAGAAGCTTGTTAACGAAACACAAAGAGTGGCTATGGGACATTTAAACATGTTATTTGAACTTTGTCTTTTGTGCAGCACAGCAAGCTGCAGTCCCCTCATACAAGGTTTTGCAAGGACAAATGCTGTTTTCCATTACATCCATTGTGCATTGCTTATCCACTGGAAGCCACTTATGGTCGGAGTAGCACCGTCCCGTGATACCAGAACCTGTCATCATGAAATTTCTTTATGAAAGTCTCACTGAAAAGAAATTGTACTTCAATGTCACACCAAGCAGTTTTTGTAGTAAAGAGGGAAAAGAATTGTCGATACCGGCTGGAAGGATAGTTATTATAAAACTTGCAAAATGCTGTTGTAAGGTCTCCTCACTGCAGGAGCAGACCTGTGGTGAAGACCCGTTATTCCCTCTCTGCATATACCATAACATGTCCACTGTCATCACATAAAGACTGATATTACTAGAGGTCCTACTGCTAATATTTAGATATTCAGATGTGAGGATACAAGGGTATTTTACTCTGCAGTGTTTCTAGGCATCAGGTCTTCAATGTCTTACAGAGTTTGTGCCTTTTTCAGTGTCAAATTGTATTGCTTTGAGGTTTACATTCTCTAATGACAGAACATTTTAAAGCAACTTAATCAGCTATCATATAGTTGTTTAACAAGTATACTTATGCCATTAATTCACATAGGTTTTTCGGCTGAGGCACATTAACTGCATTTCTCTGCAAATAGACCATTTTGTTTAATTAAAGAACCTAGATGCACACATTAACTGAATACTGAGTTATATTATATTTCTTAGGTTTTAAACTATAATGAAGTCAACATAGAGTCACTTGAGTTGAAATCACAAAAATAGGACAGAATTAATTAATATAACAAGCACCATTGCATATACCTGGCACACATCTGATCTAGTGACAAAGGCAGGAATATTGGGCTTCAGTACTGTCATGTCCATGTCTCTGCTAAGACACAAAGTCCCAGTAATCACTGAATTATACTGCTACTTGTTAGTTGTTAAAACCAGTTAGAACTCAGTTGAGTTTCAGCATATCTGCTCTTGCCTCATCTCTTTTAACATTTCCTGTTCTTGAAAATAGGAAAACAAGCAATGGTGATGTTTAGCCTTTTTTCTGCATTTCTAATTACAGACTGTGTTACCGCTGAACACGGTCCACCTTCATTTCAGTTTTGGTTAGGACAACAGCACACAGAGAATTAAATTTACAGTGTAAATGCCTCTGGCACATTAATTGAAAAACAGCATAATCAAATCTACAGTACATTAATGTGACATGATTTATGCAGCTCTGTGTTCTAGTCTGCAAGAAATCATGAAAATAATGTTTTATATTTAATATGAAAATCTGCTTATTCATGCAAGCAGCTTTGCAAGACACAAAGCTTCTGTAGTAGGAAGAATAATTACTGGAGGAAATGGATGGTGTTTTTTTTTTTGTTTTTTTTTGTCATTCACGTGAGAAACATGAAAGTTCATTATGTGGGGAAGTTGCAGTCTGGCACTACCACTCTTTGTTAATGCTTAAAAACATGGGGACCTAAATGACAAAATGAATCATGTTTTCTTAGTTATGTTTGGAACTGCAAATTGAATATCAGTTCCAATTATTCAGACACCAGTTATTGAATTCAATTCATTGTCGTGAGGTTTTTGACTCTATAGCTCATAATTTAATATGACATCTTAGATGCTATTAGTGTGCAGATGTGAAACCAGAGGGAGTTGTGGATATAGCATGGGATGTTTAGTTAACACAAGTAACATGAATTGATTAATGTGAACATTAGACTTGATGTATAGGTCTTGATTTACATATGTACACTTAAACGTTGTATGTATCTTTACAGATTTTAGGGTTTAGCTGATGCACACCAGCACAGAGGCAGCACTGTGCAGCACATAAAACTGCACTCTATTCTAGATTTGCTTTATATTTACACCTCCTGTAGACGCCTAAATCATGACACAGAGCTGGCGCGAAGACAAATGTGCCACCTCTCTTAATTCAGACTCTTCAGATTTTCCCCCCTGAAACTGTTGCCTGGAGCAATTACTCCAAACTCTGTAATGTCAGCTCTTTTGCCTCTTGGTGTCATTTGGTATAAAGTGATCACAGACCAGCCAGATTGGCAAACACAAGCACACTGTGTGCAGTTTCATGGCAGGATTTTTAGATATTCAAGTTTAATTTATTCAAAAATGCACTTAATGTACTGTTGCAATTCAGAGCCCGAAATGTTCCCCAGTACAGCTTTATGTCGAAGTCTAAATTGGACCCTTAAGGAAAGAATGAAAAGGACTGTGTTTAAATAAGCTATTAAACAAATGTTCATATGTTAAAATATGAAATGGCATTTTCAAATCTATAAGCCTCATTTTGAGTGGAGAACACACTCTGGAAAGACCATTTGGCCTGTGGGCACAGGTCGCAGAACCTCCATTACGTATTCATTTGTATTTTTATTTAGGTTTCCTGTTCGCAGGGAGACATAACAAAGCACAATAAGAAAACGCTCCCTATAACATGATTGTTATACAGATCTCTTTCGGGATTACCTTTTAATTCAATTCAACTCAATTCAACTTTATTTGTATATCGCCAAATCACAACATAAATCATCTCAAGGCACTTTACAGTGTAAGGTTTAAGATCTTACACAAATATATACAGTATATGTATATATAGAATATTTGTAGAAAACCCAACAATCCCACTTTATCAAGCACAAGGCAACAGTGGAGAGGAAAAACCCCCTTTAACGGAAGAAACCTCCAGCAGAACCAGGCTCAGGGTGGGCGGTCATCTGCCTCGACCTGTTGGGGTGAGTGGACAGAGGAGAGAGAAAAGAACAGCAGACAACAGAGATCAGAACAACAACAAGGAGCAGCAGACAAGGCACTGGGCAGGTTGGTAGGACCAGTAACTACAGCTCTCAAGGTCAAGGATACCTGCAGAAAGATACAGCGAGAGAGAGAGAGAGAGGACGAAGCACAACTAGGGGAGAGAGAAGAAACAAAGTTAATAATATGCAATGATGGCATAAGAGTGGACAGAGAGAGAGAGGAGAGGAGCTCAGTGTAATGTGGGAGGTCCCCCAGCAGACTAAATCTACGGCATAGCATAACTAAGAGATGGTCAGAGTCACCAGAGCCATCTCTAACTATAAGCTTTATCAAAAAGGAAAGTTTTAAGTCTTACTTAAATAGTCATAGTCAGTTCGTTAGAGAATCTGATATGTTTAAAGGGATAATTGTAGGTTTTAAGTTGTCAGTGACACATTTAGTGTGTTTCTGACCATTCTGTGTGAAGTCCAGTTTGCATTAAGTACAAACATATCACATTTTCACCCATGAGTGACTCTATTGAGATTGTAAAAGGCCCAACAATAGTTTAAATCAGAGGACAAACCTCCCCAGCGAGTAATTGCAACATCTAATCTGATCGGCTGTGTGTGGAATACATTCACTGTCGGTTCTACCTCATCACACTCATCTTGCTCGTTGTTACAGAGGCAGAGATGAGACCAAACCAGATTAGAGTGTCCTCCGATGAATGCTGCAGAGATACCACCTCACAGGTACTGCTTTTTACGGAATTACAAATATAGCAAGGCAGCTTGTGACGGCGCAACAGTGTGGCTGGTGGTGTGCACCCAAGTGAGACAAAATACAGCTAGATAGTAAATCACTGGCTGTGGCTCCTGGGCTGAAACCACTGGTGACAGTCAAACTGTTGAGCTGCATCAGGGATGAGGCACTGTATTGGCAGTGGGCTGAGGGTGTGTTTGAAGTGATGAATAGTGGAACCCAAACACACAACATATTTGGGCACATCCTGTCTTGCTTAGTATCCAGCCACAGTTTGCTTAGCAGGATAAAACAGATTCATCTCCTCAACCCAGAAGTAAAGCACTTCTGTTTTCCACACGTCCCTTGCTTCCCTTCAAATGTGAAAACTGTCTGCACCTTTTCAGATTTGAGAATCTTGTGTGCTGTATATAAATGCAGTCCTTTAGATGTGACACTTGGAATGATTCTTCAGTTATGCTTGAGTTATCCACTTTGCAGTCTGGAATACCCCGTTCTTGGCACAGTCTATTTTTGTAATCCAACATTTACTAAATCATAAAACAAACAACAGTCAAAAACAATAATCTGCCTACTGTTACTCTGCCAAACCATTCCCCACACTTTGTTTTCACTGTACCACTGCAGAAGAATGCTCAGGAGAGTTCACTTCTGTGATTGGATAATTCCAGAAACAGATGACGCTCAGTCATCTCTGTCGCTGCCAGTACAGAATCAAGGACATAGCGATAATGTCCTTCCAAAACATTGTCAGTCAATTTTTTCAAATTTTTAGTTTAGCAATCGCTTGCGTGTCTGACGTGAGTTAAGCCATCAACTATATGTTCTTCTGACCTTGAAGAGTGCTTGATCAAAATTTTTCTTGCAGTTTTCCATCAAAACCATGCTAGTAGTTGCTGTTGGCTGCACATTTTTGCTGTTATCCTGCTTTGCAGAAGGACTGTTAAAAAGGTAGACAGCTGAAGTGGAAGGGGGCCAATAGAAAGCTCAGCACAGTCCATAACTAAAAAAAAAACAAAACTTTCCTGTAGCTGTAATTTCTGACACCAACCTAAAAAGAAAAACAAACCTCAAGATTTGTTTTGATGTCTTTAGTTTCAGTCTTTTAATCTCTTGGCTGCAGTACAGGAGAGGAATATTGTAGATATTAATGGGGAAGAAAAAAAGCCTAGTTCTGCGGGAGAGTTAAGGTTTGTGCTCCTTGCACTTGGTGTGTGCCTCTTTGAAGAAATAAGAGGGAATGTAAAACGGGACATTTTGCAGACCTTGTCACAGAGGATTAAAGAGTATAGGAACATTATATGTGATAACAGTGACAGAATGGAATTAATAAGTTTTATATTGCACAAGTACCCACCCAGCCATCAGTGTGATATTTTCAGTTGTTGGCTCTATTAGGAAAAACTCTCTAATTCCTTTGTTTTTGTGTCCAGCTGATACAACTCTGCCTTTACCTAATCACCGTGTGACATGCATGTATTGTCATATCACTTGAATAGCATGCATCAATAGCATTAGTAAGAGAGACACAGTGACCTTAGTTAACAATAATCTACATCTGTAGATTATTGTTAACTAAGGTCACAACTTGACTTTTGTTAACTTGTTAGTTTTTAAAAACTATGGAGATTAACATAGTGTTTAAAAACTTTAATAACATCTGTCTTGACTTCTGCTCACTTTTAGTAGGATAATGAATGGTGTACTGAGTTGTTATTTTAGCAGCCATATGGTTGTCTCTCAGGAATTAATTAATGACATTCATATATATTTGGGAAGGTAAGCTTATGTGGGCTTACTCTAAAATACATACATTATGCATAACATTCAGCATATACTTGACCTTTAGATTGTTTGGTAGGTTTTGTTTGGCAATTTTATAGCTCTGAAATGCATTTCAAAGTAAATAAAATAATTAATGCAGTTTCCCCGACTTAAAAAAAGAAAAAGAAAAAGTGAAACACTCCCTACATGGGGTGGTGTAAAGGATGTACATTATCTTACGACTCTGCAGAGTGCTCTCTTGGCTGTCTCATCAAACAATGCCATTATCCCAGATCAGCATGTGCTACATGGGTAGATAAGAACTGGTAAATTACACAGCAGTCATATGCTGCAAGAGGCACATGGTAAATTCTCCCCAGCAGCTACATTAAATCAGCTCCTCTCAACAGAAAGGTGTCTCCTTTGGTTTGAACTCATGTATAAGTCTTTGCAGCATGGTGCCTCATCTCCCTTTTAAAATACCTCTCTTTTGTCCTCTGTGGAGGTTTTCGATGTCCTGCAGCACATATTACCAAACAGTGGAGTGCATGGACATACTCCCTTGGAGATCCAAATTCTAATTATGTAAATTAACAAGACTGTATTTTAATATTGAATGCTGATAGTGAACTTTTCTATTTTTTGGTAAAACTTGATTTTGCTTGGCTGGAAGGTCAGCCTCTTTTTTTCATTAAATGTCCGGCCTTGAGGTATTGCCGACAAAGTATAATCACCATTCTGCATTGATATGCTGATCAAATCTTGGGTTCCAGGCATAGACGTGGCTTTTCATCCTTACCATCCTGCCCCCGCATTTCCCATCAAATATTCAACATCAAATATGCACAAGCATCATCAGTGCAGTTCTGGGCACACTGTACCTGCTACAGGGTTACTCCCCGACATCACACGAAGGATTGTGCATCCTGACTGTCCATTTAACCATGAAGGGATGGATCTCATGGCCACACCTGGTTGCAGACATTATTTACAATCTGTTTGGGTTGTGGTGTTATGCATTCTAAATGCATTTTGCAGAGGGAAATTATCCCCTTCTGCAAAATGCTTGAAAAAGTCTCTCATTCATGTTTCCCCTCAGAAAACATGAAAATTTCATTTAATGTCCTTCTGTTTCAAACAGAGAGTATTAACTGTTGTAGCTTACTGCAGTGGGTGGACCACAAGTTGAGCTAATAAAGTTGTACAGTTTGCTAAGATCATTGCCAAGACACAGTATTTTTTCAGGTTTGTCCATGCTTTCTATTTTTCTTAAGGCATGTTGGAGAAAAAATAACCATGTATTGTTAAGTTTTGCTTGAAAAGCTATAGTATATTTTTGTAGATGTCCTGTAGTGATGCTGATGCAGTCATAACAAGCACATCATACCTCATAGCATCACTGTCATACTCCTAATCATAGTAAAGAATGTCCTTTCTGTCACTCATTGTTAGAGTTGTGTGAGGAAAAGTTTGCCAACCATGCCAGAACATTTTACATATAATGTCCACTCCACACAAAGAGCAGTTACAGTTCATCTGCCTATGTATCAGTAAAACATATTTGAATGTTAGCAAAAAGAAAATGCCAAGTGGACATGGGGAAGCAAAATAAAGAAAGCCCTTACAGAGAGATTCAAAAAGTAATGTTATTGTTCATTTTCATAATTAGATATGACTCAAATAATATTGAACACATTCACAAGCTTTGTTAAACTCTGTAGTTTTCTGAGATTTGTACTTCACAAACACAGAGTACACGCAAATCTCTGAGCAGTGATAACTGTCATCCTGAAGGTCAAGATTTTCAATAGCCCGTCTTCAGAGTTTGCGATAGCCAAGGTATGAAGAGATGGAGATAGAATAAGAAAAAATGATTATAGTGGAATCTGGCATTTTCTGGATGAATGCACTTTGGCACTCAGAGACTGATTGTGAGTGACACTCTATGACCAGCCCCAGCCTGTCTGAGCATCTGTGCTGTCAGGGACTGAGAGGGGGGCCTGGTTGTGTTATCATGTGGCTGTTATTCTCTAGCTGAATAACTTACAGCAAGAAGATTATATTCGACAACAGTATACAGAGAGAATAAAGCGATGTAGGCATTTTTTTTCTTTTCCAGCAGAGGTCTCTCAGGTGATTTAACACACCCCTGGCAGCCATATTTGAGTTTCTTTGCTTTCAGCTTCAGTGGTTTTTAAAAGCTGCTTGTGTTTCTAAACAAAATGATAACTTGTTTTCTCACCTGAATTCATTGGCCACGGGGAATTGATTTGCCACAAACAAATTTGATAGATTTAGCATTAAGATGATGTCGGTTTGTTTGCTTGCAAACCATGGCGTGATGTGTTAACGCAACTGTCTAAACACATCAGTTTTCACACCAGATAATTAGGACTGCCAACATTCCACGACTATACAGATCATCTCTTTCTCAGATTTTATGACTTAAGAATCTTTTTATATAATCGGTGAGTAGATTTTTTTTTTAACAACATAACTCAGTGTGTCAGTGGGAAAGGGACACATTTTCTATTTGGCAGTGAGATGTCTGTCCTTTGGTCAAGTCAAGGTCCAGTCACTCAGAGCCCTCACCAGTAAAGGTCAAAACTTTCAATTAACACAGAGTCAACATTTTTATTCCAAACAGCTCAGACTCCAGAATCAGTCCACAAGACGTGCTTACAGTTATCTAAAATCCACTGTTTGTGCATCTTGGCCCACTGCAAGATGCACTTTTCGTCTGATTTGCCAACTTTAGTAAGCTTTTTTTCTTGGCAACTCTGCCTATGGGGCCAGCGGACCTCAGCTGACCTGAGTCTCTAACATACAGTGTCTGTGTGCACTGGTTTCTCTCCTGTTTTATTCAGTGATGCAACATATACATACATACTGTAAAAACACAACTTTTCAAACCCTAAAAACCTTCAAAACGTTGTGAAAAGCTGAAAACTGATTCTACATTTTAACACCTTGTTTCTTTTACAAAGACACAACTTGAACGTTCAACAACTACACCTCCCGTGAGGCTAAAGCATAATGATGCAATGTTATTTGCCCACTCGTAGCACTAACTGTATTTTGTCTTTCAGCAGTTGATAGAAGAGAATTGTACATGACAAGCGTCAGGTATCTGTTTCTTTCTGATCTGCCTGTTTGGACAGTTTTCCAGTGGACGTCAGTGATGCTGTCAGTTGTTGCTACCTGGAGACTTATGATGCAATCACACACCTCATATATATGCCTCAAACAATGTGGGCTGAGTAAACAGTGAAGTTGTTCAGCTTAAATTTCAGTAACCTTTTGTTCTAATAAGAAAAAGTGTGAATTGTCTGAATATATCACGTTTTTCCTCATCAAAGACATACTGATGGCCTTTGCTGCTAAATTGTGGTCTGTGGAGATAACACATTTGAAACCATGATCTGATTGGAGAGCACATAAGCTGCAATTGTAGCCTGCTGCATGAAACAAAGGTTTTCTGTGGCTGAGAGAAGCAGTTAGGCAGCTTTTGTTCTCTCTGCAAAGCTCCTGTTGGCTTGACCTAAGTCAGGATGACATGTTCACCTCCTATCCTCAGTACCTATTTCTGGATGACTGTAACTTACTCTGACATTGCTAGGAGCAGCACTTCCTCTCTATTACTCACTATAAAAATCTCACTAATGTATTTTGGCTGTTATTTTATTTCAGGCTACAAATAAAAGCATTTCTGGAGTAAGAAGATATATGTTATGGACGATATTGATATGCAGTAGCTAATATTGTAATGTACATAAACATTTGATCTGCATCTTTGAATACTTCAGGGGAAGTAGTTTAGAAATGTTCTTTTTGTTCTGAATTATAGGATATGAGCGCAGCAACAAATCACTGGACAACGTAACCAAATAGCCTTGAGTTGCATATTTCAGTTTTTTTTTTTTTAGCAAGACTTTGTATGTCACAGAACAATACACGTTTTTCATAGGCACGAACATGTAATAAAAATGAGACCAACTGCAAAGAGCACGGGACTGGCTTGTTTACCTAATAGAGTAAATTTATGATACCATATATATTTGTTTCCACACACAGAGACATCTGTACTGTGTGTAGGTAAGCTTTAAATGCCCCAGCTAGGTTATGTGCAAGTGCTTCTTTTTGTAATATATTTTGTAATAATATAACACCTGTCACCCTGTCTTACAACGAGCATTTCAGCATTTTAGGTAGGAATAAACTGTCTAAATTATTTGAAATTTCCTTTGACATTTCACATTGTTGGTGTCTGAAGAGTTTATATGATTGATCGAGTTGTGTGTGTGCTTCAATCATTGTGTAATTTAGTGAATGATTAGAAATATAAAGTGTCTTTACTACTCCAAAAGTCTGAGAAAGCCTTAGGGCAATATGCGGTCAGGCAAAGAGGCTAGAAAGGAGGAGGCAGAGTCAACTCAAAACTCATTTTAATCAGCCTTTTCTCACCAGACATAATAGGCTACAATTTTGCTATCTAGTCCATCAGGATAATCACCTTTGGTTTCTCATGGCGCAATCAGTTTGACTCTGTATCAAAATTTGAATCACAGAACGTGGCACAAAGAAGTCTTTCAGAAGTCTGATAGAGAAGGAGGACCGACCGTTTTGTAATAAAGTGTGCCTGAAGATTAAAACCAGCTTTTGCCATTTAAAGGGAAGCAGTTTGGAATTTCAATAATCAAAGGTGCTCGTACGAATGGCAGCGCACTTTGCTTTGAATTTGAGTTGAGTCTTAAATCTCATAATATTTTTTTCTTTCAGCAGCAGAAGAAAATTAGATGCAGATAACGGCATCAAAGGCAATCACCTACACTCAGGGCTGTGTTGTTGTAGCGTTTCCAGCTACGCTGCCAACCGCATCCAGGACGATTTTATTTTTTAATGTTCTCCATCTCATCATTGTGAGCAACACTCGAAAATGTTGCCAATCAAGGTAGTTCAAACATAAACTGTAAGTCAATAGTAATTCTGCCTTTAACTGTGAGCAAAGTAATCAGTGTTTCAGGGTTGAATTTGTGTAATATTGACTCATCTGCAGGAATGTAAAGATAATTGAGCAAATTTCATTTCATTTCATTGTCCTGTAAGTGAGACTAAAACTAAACAAAACTCATCCTCGTGTTTTTATTAACCAAATTGATTATTTTAGTTTTCTGTGCCTTTAGCATCGCTGCATTTCAGAGCCCAAACCTGTAGCGGCCGACGAGATGCAGTCAGATCCGGAGCATGGCTGAGAGCTCTGTTCTATTTATAATGCACAGGGCACTCGCCTGTCCTCATGAATAAACCTTCCTAGGATGAATGCTTCCCACTGGGACTACAATATGGAAGCAAATGGGAGGGTAATGTCCGCACTTCCATCACACTAAGGCAGAATACATCAACAACTTCACCATGGAGGAAATTAATAGATTCACTCACATGTTGAGGATACTCCGTAGTTTCATACAAAAAAGGGTTGTTTTTTTTTGTGAATAATTTGGTGAGTTATGAAAGGCTGTTAGTAGTTATAAATACAAATGCAGTACATTTTGCAGCAGCAACAATAAAATACATCAAAAGAGAAATCACCGTTAACAGTGTTAAATATCCAGTTTGTAAGCAGTTCATAAGTCCATGTTTGGGACATGATGGGGGTGTGCAGATGAAGGGTTAGCTGAGCTTATCTGACAGGCCTGTGGGGATGTGTCAGACAAAAAAGGCTGGGAAGCCCCAGTTTAAATGATTCATGATTTTAAAGTTGTGCACTTTGTGTTGAAGCATTTTGGGTGTTCGAGATTTTCACGTTGTGTGGTAAGAGGTCCATAGAAAACTCTGTTGTGACTTGAGTGAAAGCAATACTAAGACATTGTTATGTGGTGTTTGCGATGATTAATAAGCTTAGTGACCTCTGGAGAGCATTGTAGTAGAAAAGTGATGAGTCAAGCGTGCAAGCAGCATGATTCAGTAGGATACTCTGTCTCTGGCTATGAGCTGAATATCCTGTTTTTGCATTGTTAGTTTATGATATGTGTTTTTTTTTTTTGTAAACTGCAGCCAGTTTCTGCCTTAAATTGGCGCGCACACACATTATATTTGTGAAATACTCAGTAAATCACATTAAAACTTGCTTGAGAAATGTTCTAAATGTCCTTGAAAACAACACAATAATCTGGCATAATTGATTGATGCCAGCATAGGGCTGCTTGTTGTTCGGGCCAAGAAAATGCCTGTCAGAATTCACAGACACGTCACCTCATTTTCATATTTAATACCATAACAGCAGCCCCAATTTACTTTTTAATTCCCATTTCTAACAACGAACAAAACAGGCAGCTGAATGTGTAAACAACTGTCTCTGTTTTTTCCGAGTCAGTGCTTTGATGTGACCCTAAGGTGATGCCAATGGGATTGACAACACACTCCTGCGGGGCTTTCGGATTTGGAATAAATCACCGAGACAGGCTCTACCCTCTCTCTGCTGTTCTCCTGGACACTAATATATCTCCCATATAGTTCCTTGCCCCAGTCACTTCGTTCAGATGAGAAAAACGACAAGGTGCCTTGGTGGGAAATGAATTGCATGCATACAGTTTACTAATACACTGGAGAAATAACGCCTCATAAATGTTGGTAGGTAAGGTAGAGGCAGTGTAGATTTGACAGTGATTAAATAATTCCCAACAACGCACTGCTTATAATACAGAATGGAGACATCTCAAGCTTAAATCAAAGCATATCATGTCAAAACAGGAACATTGAAGAGACACAATAAAGAGACTACACGTCTTGTATCACAATTTTAGATGAAAAAAAGATGATGAACTGTAAAGGAGCCTGGTCTTCTAAAAGCAAGATGATCAGCAATTATAATTTTATATCATTTAAATGCATCTGTGTGGGTTTTGAAATAATTTAACAGATTCAAACAGCATTACTTAAAACTCAAATTTGGAGCCATTTTTGATAGTTTGTCATGCATAAGAAAATTAACCCTTCAGTTTTTCCGTGGTACGTCGTGTGATTCGGTTTTGCCAGAGGTGGTCACAGCAGGGGATTGCATATTGCATTACACCCAGATTAATGCAAAACCGGTTGGCAGATTATTCTATGGCTGCAGCACATCTTATTTCACGGGTAAATAAAGGATCAAGAACACATTAGAGACTACTCTTGTATTTAATCAAGCTACAGCTGAACGTTATTTGCACACATGACATAATAAAATGTTTCGTTTCAAGTGGTTGTTAAGTATTTATACCACAAATCACATGACCTCTCAAAATATCTCTGCCTTTTTCATATTTTATGCCTCCTGTGTAATTCAAAGGGAAGAATTAGAGCATAAAATTACGTAGCGCTCTATGGGGGTGGAGCAGCGGACACACACGACATTAAGCACTATCCTTTTCCTCACCCCAAGCTGATACCAACAAAAGAGACGTTTCCTTTATTGCAGGATGTAAAAATGTTACAATTTAAAGCCTCACTTAGACCAAAAAAGTGCTTTTTTTGTGTCAGTGCACATTCATGCACTAAGCTAATCAGCAGCAACAGATGAGATTCAAACACACAGAGTCAAACCCAAATAGTCGAGTGTGAAGGATTACATGTTGCAGAATTGCAATAACCTGATTAACTCAGATGTAATCTGCTGATAACATGGAGTAAAGCCCTCATTTTGGAATAGCAAATTTAATTTAAAATGCAAAAATTGAAATTTTAATTATACAACTTTGAACACAAATAACACAGTTCATGCCACATCCTGTAATAAATTAAAAAGTTGTCCATTTCATCTGAGATTACACTGGCAACTAGTTGACCTGAAAGTGACAGAAATCACATTATGAGGCTACTTGTCTGTTGAATTATGTAAATCATTTCAGAGAAAGCGCGCTGCCTAAAACCAGATTAGCTGCGTCTGTGAATTATTTTAATTTGGATTTATATTCAGTCTCTCACTTAACAAAAAGCTGAAACCGATGTTCTAAAACTTCATGTTTTTAATATTTAAAGGGAATGATAATTTGCACTCAAATTCTGTGTATAAGCAACACTGACTATACACCAAGAATGAATGCTTCCTGACATTGTTTGTATTTAAAGATACACAGTGACACACACAGAGCTGCTCATTTCATTCATAACCAGTACAAATAGCGATCACAGTGGCAGCAACATGTTGTTTTCTTTTTTTCAAAGACAGACCACCACCCTGCACCTCCATATACAACTGCACACACACACGCACGTACGCATACACGTTACGATCTGTCCAGTACAGTGACAACCGTATATTCTCAGTGACAAATGATACATTTGCTGCCTGATATGCTGTAGCCCCGTAATCTTAAACTGGCTCTTTCAGATTTTCGTGTGAGACATGACTGCATCTGGCACACTGCACAGAGCATAAAAGAAGAAAAGAAGCTTTTATTATGAATATAGGAAGAAAAATAGTCTCTCCTTTTTTTTTTTTCCTCAGAAATGAAGTTACAGTATTTCTCAGCATAACAGTGAAGCTCCAGCATAAATAAAATGTACGTATATTGATTGCTTACTACCAAGTATCAAATGTAAAAGCTTCCAAAAGTATATTTACACCCAGTGATGCATGCTCCCAAGCAAGCAATTGTATACATCGGATTGTATATAAATTTACTGTACCATTTATATGTTTAGAAATTAGAGCAAAAGTATTGACCTCCACAAGATGAGTTACCGCTCAGCTGCTACAAGTTCTATAGTCCAATCTCACAGCAGCATAACAGGATGTAAAACATGCATGAGTAGCGCATAGCATCATGGGGAGTGTAAGCTAAGCCAGTTTCGACATCGCTTACATAATAGAGATATAATGGAAAATGCAACATTGGGATGTATCAGGTCTTTTGCTGTCTTGTGGTGAGTCCATCATACCAGTATCAATATATTTTATTTCACCTTCCACTCTGTCTGGTCTGTAACTCTTTTATTATTTTTTTTGCAATAAATAAAACAAATGACCTATGCTCCTCAAATGAACTTAAATGCACTGCTTTGCTCATACAGTACCAGATGCACGTAGTGCTCATTGCTCAGTCAGTCATTTCAAATGTAGGAAATCCATTACATATGCATCATTGATTTTAAGCTGCATTTGCATTGTGTGGAGCCTTAGGTGTTGACTGTGCTGGGAAAAAAAAAAGAGTTGTGTTTTAAAAGGAAACAAAACTCCAGCTAATACACTAAGCACTTTGTTTTTTGGCTTTCTTTGATTGCTTCATTATGATATGTTTCACGGGTTAATAAAAGCAGGAGCAGATGAAATGTGACATTTTTACATTGTAGTAGCTTTGATTTTCTCAGACCAGTGTGCTAATGATTATTTACAAAGCTGGAACATTATTAGCACAGTGATTATAATTTCTATATTTTTTTATTTTTTAAAAGAAGCTAATTTTGGCAGTTTCCCAAATCAGCTTTTATGTAGCGCATTTCTTTTGAGCTGCAGTTTGTGTTTGGGTGCATGCTCTCCTGGAGCAACACTCTAATCACAGCATCAGGTTCTGGGATGTAATGCATTCATTTAGAAGTCAAATGTGGCACAGCCTACAGGTGCACTTCTTACCCTGTCTGGCTTGAATCCCTCAAAATCAAAATGACAGCCAGCACGTTGGTGCTATAGAATAAATTCATTTTCTCCAACCGAACCAATTTAGTTGAAGTTAAACTGAAAAGGCTGTGGTTTATTTAACAAAACAAGACTTTTACCACAAAGAGCCGAGACACACAATCAGAGATACTGTGCGCATTTTGTATTTGTAACCTGTTATTGTGTCAGAGCTGTTGCTGTCATTTCAGACATTCTGTGTCTGTTTGTAATATCCCATTATCCACTTCATAACACCTGAAAATGTGCTTGAAAGTCAGTAAGCGAACACTTTAAAACCCTAATTTGCTAAAACATTGTGATCAAGTTCTGGAATCAGCATAAAACAAGGAGGAGGCTTAAATCATCGGAGTTGAAGCATTATCATGCTGCTGATTGACCCTCTTTTATGTCTTCCGTTCTTGCATCAGGACGAGTCTCATTTCCTGATTGCATCCACGTACTGTAAGATTTATTAGCATTTTGTTTACAGCAGGGATTAATGATGTCACTCCAGTGACCATGACGTTGCCTCTCAGCACACTGGCAAACTGGTAAGTTGGGAGATGAGACTTAAAATAAGTTCAAGGCTCTGTGATAGAAAGTGTGCAAAACACTGAAGTACACTTGAGCAAGACACTGCATCAGCTGGAACAAGACCCTGACCTCCATGAATCTCTGGCTTCTTGTGCATAAAGAAAATTAGAACTGCGACAGCTTTCCTCTTTGATTACGTGAATAAAATAGAGATTTGCAGAGATGTCAGTAACTGAGCTCAATTTATGAAGAAGAATCTCCCTCAGATAAGAGAAGGTTTCAGTTAAAAAGTGGAAATTGCACTCGACTGTTGCAATGATTAGTCTAAGTGCTAATCACTGTCAGCCATAATTACTCAGTGTTGCAATGTCTGTTGCTTGGTGGTTTGATAAACTGTTTTCCTATCTTTCTCCACACCCCTCACATTTTATTTTGTCTGTTGCTTGGGAGGACATAAAAAAACTGGGCTGTTCCCTACCAGAGGGAGAGGACGGTCTCCAGGGAGAATTTGCGACAGACATGATTATCATCCATCTGTTCAATTAACTGTCAGCTTTCTCAAAATGAAATGAAAAGAGGGCAAAACTAAAGTACACTGATAAAGTCAGGAGACAAATTGAAACAGCGGCCTCATGCATCAGAAAGCGTGAAGTATAGAAATGGACACATACAATGCAAACTTTGAAAAAAAAGGAAGGATTTAGCTAATTTTCGACAAGGGCCTCACAAAATATGCATAATATCGATATCGTGCCACTCTGACAAGTGATAAGGATAATGAGCTTTTCTTCTTCCTCTGCTGGATTCAAGGAAATCACATTCAGTGTTACAGATGTAAGTCTCATTATCTGACCTGAGTTTCTTCACTTCAATTCCTGCAGTCTTTGCTCACTAAGCACATCAGGCTGATTAAAGAACTTTTCTTGGAGACTAAGCCTGTTTTATGTGTGGGTCCTGTGTTATCACACCACAAGCACAGCCCTGTGCTCTGCCGGCCAAACAGATAGTGTAGCCTACACATCCCAAAGCTGGCTTTTACTCAGACAGCAGCTCATCACCATCCTCGATTGCTCAGGTTCCCTCTCCTTCAGACAGCAGCGCACACGTGCACACAGTGTGTGTATCCACCAGTGCATTCATGCAGTACAGAGCTGTAGCACAGCATCTTTCAGAGTGAGTGGTTTACTCATATTTCCATTCACATATTTACTAGATAGGACTTCTTACTAATATTTCTTGTTCTGATTCGAGCTTCTTCATTAAGGAATTCATTCAGTTAATACTTTTTTCCAATTCACTGTAGTTTTCTAAAAAAAAGTCATAGGATATTGTAGAAGTTCAACATATGTTTTACATGTTTTTACATTGGCCTCTCTGATTGGAAAGGTCATTATGCAAATGTTGTTTTGAGCTGTGACTCTGGCTTCCAAATACCACTCTGTTCTACAACCAGAGAATGTGTTTGAAGAAGTCAGTGTCATGGCTTTTTTCGAATTCCATGGGGACTGACAGAATATTGTACGGTCGGCTTATCGTCAAAAAAAGCTGCAGTCCATCCACATCTGGTAGCCTTGTGGGTCTGGCTTTTTGGCTGTGTTGCCATTATAACAGAATATATGTATATATTTATGAGTTGTTTAGGGGTGTTTATTTCTGAGAGTTTGCACGCTGCATCTTTCAGTTATGTAACTGTAACTGGTTTTACAGGCTGCAGAGATTAATTTTCAGACAACACACTGAAGCCCAGTAGATATCTGCACTAAAGCAACAGTGTTTTCAACAGTGCAATTCCCTTTTTTGAGATCTCTTTTTTTTAAGTGACATCAGACCTGTTCCAATTCATATGATCATATTTTAAAAGGATGACAAAATGCTTCTTTTTTTTTCCCCCTTGAGTTTTATAACCTTTCATCATGATACATAGTTATGTGTGTTTATGTGTGTTCTATTATCAAATGAGATTAAACAGGAATTACAGCTTATTTTAAACCAGTATGGCTTCTGTGACTTTATGCATCATGATAACTTTGAGCTTGGTGATGATTCTGTCCAGAGATGAATGCCTCAACCTGTAGAAGCCTTAAGTGGTGCATCTAGATCAGCTGCTAGGTCTTGTCAGCCTCGTGACTCAAGAGCACCAGTGTCCTCATCACCCAGCTTGTACGCTCCTCCTAGGAGGTTAGAAGCCTGGGGGGACGTACAGGGAGCAGCAGGGGAACATGCCTCATTTCTCCTCTCTATGCATGTCACACACATGGAAGGAGAGTGATACAGCGTTGAATCAGTCAGGAAAAACCCCCACCACGCAGTTTGTTCAGCTTCAAACCTGTAGAGCCTTTCATTGAGTCCCATTGGTGATCAGAGAACTTGACAACTTCGTAGATATCATTATTTGCATCAAAAAAATATTTAGAGTGAATGTTGAAAGGATTGCAGTGAGTGGGTGCAAATACTGGCCCCCAGCTACTATCATGTCCCAAAAGTGGCCCTTCAGCTAAGCTATTTGACTATCACAGATACAGGATGTTGGAAGTCAACATCCATTCCTTTCTATTGTATTGTTTGGTAGATTTAGTTTGCTTCAGCAAAAGTCACATGCAAGGGAAAACAGGCTGTAATCATTTTTACCATCCTGAAGTCTTATCAACTCCAGCAGATCCTTTTTTTTTATTTTGTTATTTCAGCTATCTTCGTTTTCTCAAATATTGCTGCCTTGGCTGGAAAAAAAAAATAAAAACACTTTTTCCACAACAACTTTATAAGACAGGTTGTTACCAGGAGGTGAAAGCTGATAACCCCTTGGCAGGCTCACAAGGTATTATTCAAACTAATGCAGGCAAAAAGGCATCAGAGATAGGCTCATGGACTATTGAGATGAGACCAACACGAGGATCACGTTTTTCTGATGGAAGGTGTAGATTTATTAATCGGTGGCTGTTGACTGGGTTTTATTTTCTGTCAGATGACTTATATTCCTGCAGTATGCTTGATCTCCCTGAATCTGATTGTACCTTATCAGAAGAAACAGACTGTGCAGAGCTATCTTAAGATACTGCTGCAGGCTGAGCTCTCGATCCACGTGTTGTGCGATAGGCACATTAGCCTCATCATTATTGCAGGCCTGGTGACACTACCGCTACTTTGAGGTAACCCCCGTTGTAGGGTTGCTAAATATCTAATTGAAAACCAGATGATTCTCTCACATAAGCATTAAAGAGGATTGATCTCGAGCTGATTCCGTGCCCCCACTGTGATAATATAAAAATAAACACGATGCACTCCAGATACAAACAGCTTTTTATCTCCCTGCCGAACAGAATGAGAAATGTTAAACCTAAATATATTACATCTTTCAGTTTCTCTGAGGTTTTACCGTGAATAAGACACAAGTTCCATCATTTAGTTTTCTGATGTTTCAGTCTGCATACTGGTTCTGGCTGTTGCCCACAGCTAGAATTTATTCTGAGTAATTTTGTCTTGTGTGCACCTTCAAAATGGTCTCTGTGATGAGCCCTGTGTCACTGCCCACCCATTTGCTGATAGCCCACTGGTCACTCACCAATTCTCATTTTCTCCTTGCAGGCCTTTGAAGCCCAAGACTGAAATTAAAGATCTCCTGATATAATCCTTTCCTTGCAGCACTTGAGTCTTTGTCCATCTTGCTCAGCAGTTTAACTCCACAGAATGTGCTGCACACACTAATATGTATGTTTGTTCAGTATTATAACTTCCTGTACTTACTGTACATC
Organism: Ctenopoma kingsleyae; assembly: GCA_032353495.1. NCBI lineage: Eukaryota > Metazoa > Chordata > Actinopteri > Anabantiformes > Anabantidae > Ctenopoma > Ctenopoma kingsleyae. Next base: position 4,225,612 of record JAUBNQ010000005.1, on the reverse strand, counting down.
TTACTCATATAAGATGCATTAGTTAGTAACTGATAGCAGCATTGTATTGAAACATTTTCTGTTCTTCTGTTCAGATCAGACACATCTGTCACAACAAGACAGTTTGTCTCAGGAGCGAGAGCGAGTGAAAAGTAGAACACTTAATGAGAAACTTGGTCCTGTTCTTGGTTTCATAACTGCGTTGAAGTTAATTTGTCATTGTGCAAAAATGGGAGGAGTTGCATGAGCGAGAGGCCACTGAGGTGCTCTCCAGACGTTTGTTGAGAATTGCTGAGCTGACGCTACATTGAAGCATATAAAACCACACGTGAAAGCAATGATAAAGTATTTCCCACAGCAGACCAGGGTAGAGTTGCCCACATACATTTAAAAGTGACAGAATAATAAATCTTAATTCGACTTTATGATTTCTTTTTGTATTGTAGCATTAGATGCTTATGATAATTTGTTGTTTTTTTTTAGAACCGTTTTGATATTGTGTGGCACATGTTTTTGCAAGTACGTGTTTTTGAGTTTAAAGGTCAAGATGTGGAAAAAGCAACAATTCGCTATTTCTGAAGAAGTTAAATGTGCCCAGATTGTGACCAGCAACTACAGATAATAATCCCACTGAAATGACTGAATGAGAATAAAATATATCTCCTGCCAGCAGTGCATTTCCTGAAAGCTTAACATAAGATCCATTGATTGAATTTGGATGCGCATCTGATGGCTTTTATAATTGTTAATATTGATGGCAGCGCAGAATATTACATTGAAATTTGCAAGCAGTGAAATGAGTTTGTCTGCTGCCATGCTGTTAAAAGCACTAAAGTAGTATTTATGGAGTGGAGACATTGTCTGTTTTCATTATTATGCGTATGGATCAGCAGTTAGTCTCGACTAAAACATCAAATAATGACCTTTTCTTATAGTCTTATCAATAAAGGATAATAAAGGATTTTCTTATACCTTTATTATCACATTGTTGTAGAATGAGACTTGGAAAGAGATTTTACTTTCATTTAATGACATGACAAGATAAATGCAGCGCAAGTGTAATGGAAGTAAAATGATTTAAAAGAGTCTCAATATGCAAATACAATGAAACAAACAATATGGTACACCATATGGGAGGTTGGAAGTGTGTGTATTTCTAAAAGGCATACACAAATCGAATAGGTACAATGTGTGGTGCTAAACTAATTTATAGCTCAGATAATAACAGTAATGATAATAGCACATAACACATTAGTTAGTTTATAAGATCAAGTATATGTGCACTATTGTGCAGCAACAGTCTAAAACACCTTTGAATATGCTTGGTCTTTGGCCACGAAGGACTACAGAAAAAATATGTGATGCATAGAAAGATATATAGATAGAATAGAAAAATATGATAAAAGGTATAAAGGATGTGAGATACAGTCAAAAGGTCTAATGTCAAGTATGTTAGACGTCTGTGCTTATATTAAGTGTTAACCATATTTATAGCTTGGAGTGAAAATTAAAATCCATATTCTACAACAGGGCAGTAACATTGAAAAGACAAGGAGTGTTACATCATACCAAGTACAGACTGGGGAAGTGACTGGGGGAACACCAGAAACAAGCAGCATCTGCAGTTGAAGAAACCAGGCTGACCAGGAGAGGAGAGGATAACAGAAGAATGATCAAGGAGGCCATCAACGTTATACCACAGTGACCCACCCTCAACAAAGATGGGGTTTACAATTTGCCCCATATCTACAACCACTTGTTGTCTTTTGCCCAGATGAGGTCACATGACACAGTAGGATAAAGATCTCATGTCCGAGTCTGTTACTATCACTGAATGAAGACCAGTCAGAAATGTTTGAAAGCTGTCAAGTAAGTTTGACTTCTGTGCTTAGACTAAATGAAACTAAGAAAAAATAAGCTTAAACGAAGTTAGCCAGAAAGGCCAGTAGTTAGCATAAAAGCACCCCTTAATTATTGTAAATATACAGGTGATATGCTTCAGACTTCAGACTTTGAAATACCTCCAAGGGACAGAGGTAGGAGGCGTGTCCTGGTTCAATTGTGATCTTTCCTAATGTGGAAGAGGAAACCTTATCTTAACATGATGTTACGGAGTTGTGTAGTGTCCAGCTCAATCATAGAAATGAAACGCTGAACATGAAATACAAACTAACATCAGGTGTGCGTTCAGTCATCACTGCGACATCTGCTGCATGACTCCTGACAAAATGTTGGAGACTGGTGGCTGCCTTGAAAGTTTATTTTCATTCTCTACTTCTCTGCCAGCTTATTATAAGTGTTTTTTTTCTTTTTCTTTTTGCGTCAATGCAAAACCAAGACTGGCCTTTTGTGTCACTCTTTCCTGATAAATTTATGCTAATAAGATGCTGGTAAATAAATCATGAAATATAAATAGAAGTTAATAGGCACCAACAGAAAGCATGTGTCTCTCTGCAAACACTTTTTAATGATGTATTCCTTTGAAATAAAGAAATGAAATCACCCGCCTCAAGCAATAGTCTGGAATAGCCTGGGCACGATGCAGCCAGCATTTCAAAATGTCCAGTCTAGGTTTTTGTACATTTACTTTGCATTAATTTACATAGTGCAAGGAAAACAGCAATTCCTATACTGTAAATCCATTTCTTTATCATCATCCTGTTTTTATTAAATCTCTTCACATTTACATGTGCAGTTACTTCAAAAAACACAAAGATATGGCAATCTGTCATAAATATACCAATAAACAAACTCTTTAGCAGTAACTAATGTTTGTTGTTTGCAAACAGCAAATTGGGAGTGCAGAGTTCTGGAAACTTTCACTCAACAAGGGGTTGGGTTTAATGAGCGTATCGGAGGCACAGAGGATGGACAACATAATTACACAAACAAGTAACTTGGTTAACGTGAAGCTGAATCAGCAAGCATCCCAACTTGGATAGTAACACAGTGGCAGAGCAGCTGTGACACCTTTGCTGGTCGTTGTCTGAGTCTGACAGAAGGTGATTTTTTTTAATTTTTTTTTTTCCCATTATTAAAATTGCTGATGTCGTGTATATGTTGACAGCATTGCAGATGTTTTTTTTCCCACATTTATTTTCAACCTTATAGGCATTTGCATGAGGTCTGACTCAAGAGGTGTGGTTTGTGGGTGTAGCTTTTTCTTTTTTTTAAATGATATTTCTGTGGTGTCTTGACGCCAGCCGAGAGCCTTGCAGAATCACTGGGGTTGTTTTTCATCATGCAAAATCCTCGTTGTATAAGACTAAGCAGGATGTCAATTATATTAGACATTTAATCAGACAGTACAGGCCTGGGACATTTTGTGCAAATTTGTGAAATACACCAGTTAAGCCATGGCTTTGATTGCTGGCACAAAAGCTGGATTCCATTCATTCTCCATTCAGCAATCAATACAGCGAAGTGGATATTCTTCAAAATTAAAAAACAGAAAAAGAAAAATAGAAATGCTTTTGTCATGAAAAGGTTGTCATACACAACCCAGAGATTTCAGAATGAATACTTGACCATTAGCAAATGAGGCAGCTTCTATTTACACTTTGAATTGATTGGATTGTATGTCACACATGGTCATCAGTGACGGTAACCTGACTTCTGCAGCTCTAGAAGGAACAGTTATGCTAAAACGTTTCTATTTTTAGCACTAATGAGTCAAATAAATGTGGTTTATTGCCATCAGGAATGTACTTTTATTATGAAACCACCGGTGATTGAGGGATGGCTGATATCGCCCTTAGAATGCTGATTTATTGGGGTAAGTCACTTCTGTGTGAGAGCAGAAACATCCACATTTTAACAAGGCAGCCAGTCAAAGTGGAAACCTAGCCGGGCTATAGGAGGTTGAAGTGGCTTGAAAATGAGCCTGTTGACTTGATAGATAAAACCATGTAACTTAGCAAGTGCTGCCATGCATGTGATCCACCTCATTATCCTCAGAGCTGAGATTCTATCTTGCTGCCACTGCAGACGCGTCTCCGTGCTGAGATGTAGCTGTTGGATCCCCAGTTTGCAAAGATAATGCATTCACAACACTTCTGCACAGTTTCAAGTAGAGCTGAGAGCCACAAAAATCAAGGGTGAGCTGATCATTATATCCTTGAATATGAAAATAATATAAATAGGTGGTGAATAGGAGGTGAGTTTGTATTTGACAAATAGACAGTGCAGGATTTAGTGAAAGGAACATCACTTTTATTAACATTTTACCTAAGTATTAATTAGGCTTTAAATACTAAGGACAATTATAGTGCTTTTCAGTAGATAGGTTATATAATTGTCATTTTATTTAGTATATTTTCTGTTCTTGAGCCAATGAAACACCTCTTCTGCCAGCTCAGCTTCCATCCACTGTTCTACTGTAGTAGGTGAGTTACTGGATGTGACTTTAGCTACTTTATTACGGATTGATTTCCTCCGTAAGTTGTAAAACGTGGCATTTTCCTAAACGTTCCCTGAAGGAAAGACTTATCCAAAGTCTTCACATACACACGGTGGCTACACACATACACCCACGTCCGTAAATACATCATCTTTCCTTGTCTTGTAACTGAAACACATTAGGATTCATAAGTAAAAGACAGAATACCTGCTTGGTCCACACAAATTGAAATGCTGTAGGCTACAGTAAGTCATCTGTATTTCTTTGGTTAGCCATCATTTCTGTTTTTCAGCTTGGTTTCAGAATGAAAAAAGAAAAACTGAACTATGAAAACATATTGTGTTTGACTTGACAAAGAAAAATCACCAGGTTTTCTCTCGATAAACAAGGTCTTTTGTTATGATTAGGAGATATTTTCTATTACAAAATCAGTTTTCATTCTCATGAAAAAAGGATCTAGTAATATGTTTTCTCCTCATTAATAAGCACCTATTCTGTGGGCATAGACAGCAATTCTGCAATGCTGAAGATAGTATATTTTATTTATATTTTATTAAAATATGAAGAATGAATGTAGGAGACCACTGTTGTCTTATAAATATGTTAAATAGGATCAGTTTCACTCTTAAATGTTAACATTTTCTGTCTCAAGTCATGCACCAAAATGGAGATACCAGCAAATGCACAGAGACCTGTTAAAGGTTAAATTTACCTCAGTCCATTGTGTTTTATTGCACCATTGCCTTATCTATATGGGGCAGTTGAAGGAACCCCATTAAGTATGCAAGCAACATTAAACATGACGCACAGAATATAATGTAGATTTCATGTGACGGGACCCAGATGTCCTATTGAAGTGCGCAACGTGGTCATCTAATTAAAACTTTTATCTCTGGCCACAGAGGCGTCTGAACCTTTGGCTAGCAAATGTGCAGGGAGGTTAAAGAAGCTGTAATCAAGTTTTTCTCGTTTTTTCTCACTACTGAGTGTTAAACTCTCGAAGACATCTTTTCTTCTTCAGGTACTTTTCTCTAGCTGGTAATGCTAGAGAACTAATTTCTCTCTCTTCAGTCTGAAGAAAATAGATAAACCTCCATCAACAAAAACACTGTGAAAGGTCGAGACTACCTGTTCCATTCATTTTAAAACAAGATTAGCTGCCTTATACAGTGCAGTTTCGACTTATTTATACGATATATATGTATTGTGTTGCTGTATGTGTTTTGGGAACACCACCTGAAATCTTCAAGTCCATGTTAGTCCATGTCCTTATGTTTACAGCATTGAGATTATTTCTATTTCCGCCTGATCTAGAATCATTCATGTCCCTGTCTTTCAGCGGTTAAGAGAGAAAGAGACTGAGGTGTAGAACACCTTGTCAACTTAAAATGTAATCACGCCACAAGTTGGGTTTAGGCATCCGTAGACATCTCAGTGGGAATGTATTGAATTGAAGACATTAGCGACATAATTCTGTTCGGTAAAACAATTACCATCCACTGTATCAAGTCATTAAGTTAAATGGTCAGTAATTTGTTTGCTGGAATGTAATTGCACTGTATTAAATGCTGACTGGAATCAGTTAACAGGAGCCGGGCAGCGGTGCTTTATGTTTTCAAGTCGTAATGTGCTATATTCAGGATGAGGTCTGCTCTGTCAGAGGATTATGTTTAGTTAATGTAAAGTAAAATGTAAGATTCTCATATGTTGAGAGATCAACTTCATTTAACGCTGTATTTCTGTCTTTGTTGAAAATGACTGCAGACAAGTGGAGACTGTTTAGAAATCTGTGTATGGCGCACTGATTTCTCTATCAGATGTTTTTCAGGCCAGGGAAACTAGCAGTTTTGGATCAAAAGAGTTGTCTGCTCTCCAGGGAGGCAGACTTGGGTCGGGCCCAATGCAGATTTCATGCTATTCTGGACTGCTGAAAACCTGGATTCTGTGTTGCTCATCAGCATTTTGCCAAAGTTCTGCCATCATTTTTGTGCTCACAATTGCAAGTTTGTGACAGTTTATATTAGGTCACCAATATGACACATGTTGTGTTGTTTACATCAGTCTTTGCATCACTGGTCGAGGTGATGACAGACTTTTGGACTGAAACAGATTTAATTTACAACCTATGTCTGAATGAAATATTATGACAAGTAGCTTTACCTGAAACAATCAGGCAACAATTTACCAGTGCATCTGTATTTATAAAAAACAACTGTTGTAATTCTGTCATCAGCAAAAGCTCCATTACTTTCTCTCCGTGGTGAAATGCATCATCGTCATTTATCTGACACTGATATATTAATCAGAAGAACCTTCATCTGTTACCTTCATTGGGCCTAACCTGTAATTTAGCCATCATTACTTTTTCTTGAGCTTTCCTGAGTATTCATTATGCTGGACAGTTCCTAAATCTCCACAGTGGCTCGGGCCTCGCCTCGAGCTCTGGCACAAGCTGCAGATCGGAACGAGTGTATCAAATTTCATCAGCTTGTCTGTAAATCAATCACAACCTCGGGCGCTCGATGAAGGGGCCATTGGAGTTAATGCACCAAAGGCAAAGGGGGCAATCCTGGAGGTTTTTTTAGCTATTATCCACCACAGGAAGTTTGTCTGTGCATGGAAGCTTTTTGTCAGGTTGCTGCGATTTCAAGTCACAATAAACAGCTTCACAAACTTGCTGTAAGTGCAACCACTGCTGACCAGCACCTGGCGATGGAGCCGTTACGAGTCCAGTGCTTTGCTAAAGGGCACATTTAAGGAGTGTTCCTTTCCTCCAACTTAAATTTTCCAGGTCTATCAGATTGAGACCACTGTTTGTCTCTGCATACCTCCAGGCAGCTGCTGCTCCAACCTTTCAAGGTTTATGAAGTAAAGTGATTATCTTCCAAATGGTAATATATAGTGTAAAATTAGCATAGGTAATTCATACTGTACATTTCATTCATAGCTCTGAAAATACTATCTTGCATGATGCCCATGAATTTCCACTTCCCGTGTTTGTCTTGTCAGTAGAGAGTAATATATTTCAGCTGCAAACAACACAGTACATTCACTTGGCATGATTCCATTTGGCTAAAACCATTACTTTGGGATAAGCGTGCAGAATTTTAAGCAGCAGCTTTTTCGCTGCTGCTTCTTTGCAGCTCTCCGTTTGACAAAACAAAATGTCAAGTCTTGAGTTTATCTGTATTCTCCCAGTACGAATGCACCAGTCTGGTGTTATTGCACTTAACAGGATTGTAGGTATGTTTATTAACTGCACATCCTTCACTTTGAAAAGATGGTTTATGTTGTAAGTGGTTTTCCACTTTACACGGTATGATTTCTGTTGTCATGCCCCAAACGGTCTGTGACCCTAATAACCAATTGGCCCAGTGCTCTGTTGTCATGCCAGGTGATTGCTCTGGAGCTTCAGCAGATAATCCTGATAGTAAATCTTCATCAAAGACATCATTTTGACCACATGCAAACCTGCAAACTCCAAACAGCCCAAATGATTTTGTAATATTAAGCATTTTGGTCCTGGTGCTTTGTAATTATCTCAAGAACTACTGTCCACAAGAGGGAAGTGTTATCACATTCATTCTCATTTACAGTCAGTACCTTTCCAGGCCTGATCCTGTGTGTGGAGAAAAGGCTGAGGTGGCTGAAGGGTGAGCATAAAGGAAGGAAGGATAAAGGGGGGGGGCAGGATACAGTTAGTCATCCTTCATGAGCCGCAGCTGAGCCACAGCTGCCTCGTGAGGTAAAACAGATCAGTGAAAACGTAAAGAAAATGTTCCAGTTACTTCTCTTGAGTGTTGCGTCGTCTGTTTTTCATTTACGGCACGATGCCTCATTATGCAAATATTTAAGGATGATAATCCTACCCTGATTTTTGTCAGACTTGTGATTCACTTCTGGGGGGCTGCAGAGGTTACTGAGGGGCTCCCTGATGGTTCCATGCATAAGAAAAATGGTTAATAATATAATAATACGTTTGCTTTTTTCATTAAAAATGTGATGTGCTGCTTTTCTGGTTACTGGACATTAATGTTTAATCCATCTCTTATTGAATTTGACTTCAGTTTTATTGTGGCACCACATGTGGAGTAGACTGAGCTTTTAATATAACCATCATCTTTTCCTTGTCCTGTAGAAGACTGAAAATGTGGCTCTGTGGGTCCCTGCAGATATTTCGACACATGAGTAGTGTTTCACGTTGCGTTACTTCACTTCAGCATGACTGTACATGTTGTTGTCAGCTTCCCACCCTGTTTCGTCGACGGATCTGTCTCCGTCCTCCTAAATGTCTTTTCGCGCATTTTTATCACCTTCTTTTCCAACTGTGTCGTTTTAAAGAGCCTTTACTGCAATTTTTTTTTTTTTAAAAAAAACACCTCTCCAGGGGTGTACCAGGTAACTGTAGTTTTTCCAGGCGATGCTTTTTCTTTTTTTTCTTTTTTTTTTTTGCAGGACAATCCAGGCTCCTCCCATGCACAACGTCACCCGATCCCAATCTCTCCCAAAGCGTCAGCGAGAGTCAGCAGCACACTGTGGTGGTAGATGAGCGGGGCGGTGCGCACGGCGGGATAAAGCTGCACTGTATTTCATCCAAAAAGAAAAAAAAAAAAAAGGAGGAGAAAAGAGGGGGACGCTTCTCATCGTTTCCAGAGTTCCAACAACTTCACCGGCCTGCTGTGCTGCTCTCTGTGGCCGTGGCTGCGCGCAGACAGAACCGGGGAACTTAAGGAAATAAAACAGCAGCGGAGCCAACAGACAGTCTGTGAGGTGCGGAAGAAAAAGGGGGGAAACATTTCCCCGCTGGAACTCTCCAAGTGTTGGAAACTTCCCAGCGCAGCATCGATCGAGGACCCCCCCCCCCCTCACTTTACCTCTGATCCACAATACTGGAAGGAGGGAGAGAGAGAGTTCTCCAGCCGCCGCGGTGGACGGAGCAACAAAGGCTAGATGGTTGAACTAGAAGAGCTGTTTTGATAAGAACCCAACTCCCCCCTTCTCTCCTAAAACACTGCATCACCTCCAGCGATCGATCTGCAGATCTCCTTGGATCCCGCTTTGAGGACCCGGTCAGGTTCTACTTAGTGCAAACTCTCCGCCGACCAAGGGAACCGCCGCAGACGTGAATTTGATGCTTTTTTACGGCGCGGCGCACCACCAGTCCTCTAGTTTTGCAAAAGTGTGCTGCTGCTGCTGCTGCCCCTCGCTGAGGGAGGTAGACTAGTTGGATTTGCAGAAGTTGCATGCTTGGTCTTTGTCGTCTTGAGTGAGCCCTGTCCATCTACTCTCAGAGAAGATCCGGATCATTGAGGTGCCATGGCGATGTGTGTGGGGATATGGATGCTCCTGTTGGCACTGCACATCCAAGGTAAGCCGTATGAGCAGACTTATGCAGGGAATTATCTGCTGAGACATATCTGCCTCATTTTATCATCACCTCCAATGAGTGTGTGTGTGTGCGCGCGTTGCTCGACGGTTTGAGGCTTGATTAATGCGTGAATGGGTGGATCGGCATAAGTGCCTGATTTGTGTTGTGCAACAAGATTTGCAGATGAGTTAAGGAAAACTGGAAAGTGTTTCTAGTTTTAGAACCCAGCCTTCGCCAAACGGCTGCAGAATACTTATTTGACAGCACAATTATGAACTTACTCCTGCAGCAGGCAGATGGCGATATGCGCGAACCAGGAGTCTTCCAAGTTTTCCAATATCTCATTGCAATGGCAACTTGGAGCCACAGAGAGCTCTTGAATTATGATTGAAACCTGTGGCCTGCTATCCTCAGCTCTCCTGTCTGTCAGTTGAAAGATGTAAATAATTAGAATTCAAGGACCCATTGTGTCCAAACCCTCCATCCCTTTAAGATGCAGATGCAATCCACAGGCCTGTGCTGTTTGTCTGAGGAAGAGTGACTCAGAGTATGGTGACATTTTTTTTTTTCCTTCAATAAATTGGCTCCTATCACGCTTTGAAAAATTGTTCTGAATCCATAATGGATTTCAGGAGAGAGGGAGGGAGAGAGACTGCAAATGTGTGTCTGTGTGTTTTGGGCGGAGGATGAGGCGTCGAGGGAAACATGGGTGGTAAATAAATGAGTGATAATTTCACATTGATCATCCTGACATTAAAGCTTCCCAAAGTGGGTCTAATTGCTTAAATAGGTGCTTAATACGTTTATTTGACTCTTCTTGGAAGGAGCATCATCCTTCTGGTTCTATTGACAAGCTTCTAATTAGAAAACAAAACAAGACAACAACACAACTTCATGTACGTCAGCGTGTGTGTGTTTGTGCATCTCTGTGAGTGTGTGTGTGTGTGATCCTTTATCCTGATGGTTTTTTTTTAAGGCTTAGCTGAAAGTTTACTGGTTTGTTTACATCTTGCTGGCTGGTAAATTCTGTCTGGCGCCCCTGTTTTAAGGAAGAGATGGAAAAGGGTCAAGTGTGGTCAAGAAACGTCAGATCATGTTTTCAGTGGTGCTGATGTCCTCGAGTTCTCTTAACGGGCAGCTCAGGGTACACGTTTAATTAATTTAATGTTTGGAACAATGCTGGTTATCCTTTTCTACTCCTGTGAGTTTCTTTCTTGTTGGCTTTTGGGGACATCTGGGCAGTTTTTTTTCCATCTTAAGCTCAAGAGCAACTAAAATGTTAACCTTGTTCACAGTGAGACTCCGTATGGCGTCATGTGTTTAAGACTGATAGAATACTTTGATCAAAAGCCCCTGTCTTGATTTACATTGAGATGATCCCTTTGCTTGTGGAGAAGATCAGGATTAACTGGTTCCCTTGGGATTCTGGGTGGAAATCTTTTGAAGCTGTTCAATCAAGGGAGTGGAAAATGTCTCAAAAACTGCTCTTAAAACATCCTAGAAATATCTCATTTGAGTAAAGCAGGATGTATTTTCTAAGCCTAATTAAACATCATACAAACGTGTTTTGCTCTTATTTCATTTTTATTACTGCTCAAAAAGTCAGAAGAATTATACAGTAAGTATGCAACCACACTAACTGCATAATTCATTCTTTCAGACATCTTCATGAAGGGAAGGGCATGGAAGATTTTTATTTCAGCAGTTGTTTGGACCCATTTCTTTTGACATGCAAAAACAAGAATTTGGTCTTTCACCCTGAGGTTAAAGGGCGTAGCCATAAATGCCCACTGTCTTTGATGGCCTAATTGATATACAACATGTTCCAGACTCTACCCTCATTACCCAAGCACAAACAAGTGGGAATGGCCTTAACACATGCAAGAAGCGGCAAACACTGGTGCAGTTATCCATCAGGGAAAACCATTTGTGCCTGTCATGGTAATAACCATTTGTAGAGAGCACAAGAGTGCCAAATTCATAAACAGAAAATATTCTGAGCTCCTCGCCAATTAAATTATCAAATAAAAGGAACATTGAGAGTAATGGATCTGTGAATAATAACAGCAGCTCTGTTCCTGCTCCAGTATTCCAGACTGATATTTAATTGAGTGTGAATTGAGTTAGCAACCAGGTGGTTGTTTATGGCTTGGCTCCATCCTCGGGTCCTGGTGCTGCACAAGCCCATATAGATATCACTCTCAGCGGTGGGATAAGGAGATTTTCCAGCTCTAATTCCTCATCTTAGTTGGATTAAACATTTGGGAAATGAATGCTGAATGGTGGACAAGCACCGACTTTGAATATGCTATTATTCAAGATTGGAAATTGTGTAGCTGTGAATCATAATCTTTGTAATAACTTGGCAGTGTGCAAGCTGAAATCATTGTGCTGCAGACCCCAGTTGTTTAGCACTGTCAGTCACTTCATGCAGCCTCTTGTGTGAGTTTCTCTTGAACGTTCAGTAGTAATCTTCTCTAGTAATATCATAACACAGCTGCATTACTTAGTGTGTCACTGCCCTTTCACTGTGTTTATTTGCTGTTTGATTTTCACGTGACGTCCCTCGAGAGATGGAAACCACGGGTGATGTTTCCTGTTTTGTTTTGACAGACAGCTTTATTCTTTTGAGTCTTTAGGGTTAATTGCGCCGCTAACTGCCTGCTCTCTATGCGCAGGCTTGTCACTGAAGCCTGAAACACAACAGCCCATTTTGACTCGTGACAAACGGTCACATGCTGCGCTTCTGCAAGCGCTTATTTGTTTTTCAGACTCATTTGAAGCACATTAAAGTCTACCTTTGTGTATGAATGTCACGTAATTCAGTTGGATTGATTGACTTGACAGTTGCGGGGGGGGGGTGGTCCGAGGACAATTGCAGGCATGTTCATAAATAGTGTTGAAATAGACAATTGATGTCGAGCAGTGCAAGAGGTAGAAAAAAACATTTTCTCAGATAGGGTCATGAAAGGAATACTGCTGTCCCCATTGGAGCATAGTAATTAGCATTTTTGACTTTGCTGTTTTTTTCTCTCTTTTGAAGAAAACTGTAATTGACATTCGGTGGCATTTTGCATTTCATTTGGATGACAGTTAGTGATTTTGTGAAATGGAAAGAGTCACGAAGGGATTGTTGGGTCTTGATGGTTTGAGTGTCAATGCAAATTGCTCTGATCTTCATTCCTTTGGGGAGTCTCCCTTTGGTCCCTGCTGAGGTGATGGATGGGAGACAGAGCACTGAGTCCTGGGAGACTAGCTTGAGGGGAGCTGACAGGAGATTAAGCTTCACTTTTGCCATAGGAACTAATGAAGGCACTTGGCCACTCAAACTTCATCTTTTTAAGCATTTAGCTCATTGTGGTGCTGCTGTCAGCTCTTTAGCAAATCCTTCTCAAAACACCGCGTGAAATGTCCCTGTAAAGCATTCCTTTTTTTAATATCTGCTCTGATTCTGGAAATGGTGTGGTGCTTCATTAATTGTGCTTCTACACTCAAACAAGCATTTTTTTCCCTTTTCTTTGGCAAACAGTTTGAAACAGCTATGTTTTGTACCACCCAGCACAGCAGTTGATCCAAGAGACACTTTCTCGCTTTCCTTTGTAAGTGCATGGTGCATATTTCCAGCCCCTGTGGTCTCTGCATAAAGGCTGTATGTCACAGAGTAGATGAATAAAAAGTGGCAATAGGCAGTCAACCTAAATAATGGAAACGCTATGACAAAATGGAGTGTTCCTTGCGGTGTTACAGAGTGAATGAATGTTGAGTTAAGTCCACCTCTCCACTTGTTTGTATTCTGTAGTTTTTCTGGAGGTTTAAGTTATGGTAAAACATAAATGAACATTTAAAGCGGCTGCTAGGAGCTTACAGCTCTTTTGCATGTCTCTGTGATGATGAAATAGTTTGGATCCTATTCCCCATCACTGAATGAAGCTATTTTAGGGGATACGGAAGTGTAGTCAGCAGCTGTCTAAGGTTACCAGACAGCTTGTTTTGTTGGAACACGCAGTTCAGTATCAAATGCAGTGTTTTCATTTGGTTGTTATTTCGGTGTACAGTGTTTGTTACGTGCCCCATCTTGTTCTCTTGCTTTCTTCACACCAGTCACCGTGTTGGATCAGGATGGAAAACATGTTATCAGCAAACTGCAGCTGCAATTTTATGCTTTAAGTCCTTGAAATTCTTCTCTGTTTCAACTCAAATAGCAGAATCAGCAAAGTAAGGAAAAAAGGAAATCAATAAAGGGGATCAAATCTCGCCCTGAGCTTTTCTGATTTGGCATTAAAATGTCGAGTCTCTTTCTTTCTATTTAGTTGATCCTTGTCAAAGGATTAAATGGTTAAATTCCTGCTCTGGTCTTGAGAATGAGTATGGCATTAGCTGACTACACTTGTTCCATATTTTCCTTGGCGTTTGTCAGATAGCTGTTCCAGCATCTGAGGATGGGCTTATTATGGCTTCTGGGTTGATGTAAATCTTCTGTGAAGAAAAAGTAAATAATCTCACAAGCTGAAGGGATTGTGACAGTTCCCACTGTTTTGAATGTGACTTGGCTTGCCCAGTAGCTTGCAGAGTTTCTTTGCACTATTTCTCCCTCCGTGCTCATAACACAGTGTGGTTGCTATAGTGAATACCTGTATGCGAAACATATTACTTCTTTACAGAAACTCCAAACCGCTGTATGAAGGGAACATAGTCTTTTAATGACTGTATGCAGCTGCCTTGCGTTTTCTGCTTCGCAGGTTTGAAAACAGAAACCATACTGGAAAACCGTTTGTTCTGGATTTACAAGTGGCACCTTTAGTCATGGGCTGAGCTGGGATTGAAAGAGTGGATAATTCCTGGTTTTCCCACTAAGGTTGTATGTCTTTAAAATAAAGCAGATCTGATAAGTGCAACTCCCACCCACCCCTCATTTGTGACTGCCTGAACATATCGGTTTACAAGAGCTGAGCTGATGTGCCTCCATTAAGGAGCAAAGAAATCCTGATAACCAGTCAGTAAACAACCTGCTGAGTCTGAGGAATAAAGGGGAAATGGATGGTGGAAGGTTGAAATGCAAAGTCTGTCATGGTAGCAGAACCTTCACCTGTCACCAGAGAAATACAGTGCACATTCTTGTGTTACCTGACTGACTTGATTAGCGTTAAGCGTTTCAAAATCCCTTGTGGTCAGCAGTGTAAGCCAAACACTAATGTATTTCACTCGGAGTGCTCAATTTCTTCAACTTGTTCAGGTGAAGTGGGATCAGTTTAACACATACACATAGTTGACGCAGTTACCGTCTTTTCTGCTGTTTGAATGACTAGTACACAGAAACTGGCCTGTAGCTCTGCTGGGTCACGTTCTGATGTTGCTATTGTTATAATTTAAACTGTTCAATAATTTTAAGTGTAATATATTTCTTTCTTCCTGCTTTAAACATGGAGGAACTGTTATTCTTGATTTTTCTTGGAGATTCATTATGTTGTTATCACTCTGTTAAGATAAGTCGGTTTGCCATGCAGCAGAGAGTCAATTCTGATGAAAGCTTGGATGTTTTTTTTCCAAATGTGTAATCGCAAACAGGTCAACTTATAAGACATTCAATAT
>JAUBNQ010000005.1:4187748-4208124 GCA_032353495.1 Ctenopoma kingsleyae | reverse complement strand
GTTAAAATCAATATTTTACCTTTATTTGGATATATTAGCTTGCATTTTTTGCATTGACATAGGATATAAGCAAGCATGTTTGGCAAGGATATATAATAATTAGTTTTATGCTGTACTAATATACAGTATATATATATATAGTCAATAAGCACAAGATGCAGCACATCACAGGTTATAGGTAACAAGTCATAGATGACCTTGATCTGACTTCTAGTGGGCAGTGACGTTATAGTTGGATTTATTTGTACTGTGTACACAGAGGATAATCATTCTAATGCAGTGTAGTTGGAAATAAAATGACTGCCATGCCCCTCAAGCAGCTCTTTCCTCTCTTCCTCCTCCTCACTTCTTCTTCCCTCTTCCAGCTGAATAACTTTGCCAGGGGTTTCCACATGGGAGCTTCCACTGTGGCAGCACACGTCTTGCTTGGCTTTTGAGTTTGCTAGTGGAATTAACCAGTCAGAAATCTGCAGAGGACTTTCATACCAGTTAAGGAATCACGCTGGGCCATTTTGTAGTTTGTCAGTGTAATTGTCAGTTCAGCCATGAAGATGCCAAATGTCACATTAGGCCAGAGAAACAGATGGGGAGGGGTGTCAATGGTTCCCCCATCTCCCGCCCACGTGTTGAACATATGAGTAACAACATTTATATGATGATAAGTTATGCAGATATAAGTGGCCACAAGAACACCTACTCACTAACCCTGCACCCACATAGCTCATTGTCTCAGATGAGGAGTGAGAGTGAACAGTACATTTCCCTGCATTTATCAGTCTGTCTGAGTTGAACTTTCTTCTTCCACTTTAACCAAATGCTCTGTCCCCGAGCACGAGCATCGTAAATATTTATTTTAGGTGGATGCAGGGGCATGCTGTTGTTTCCGACACCATACCGTCTCCGTCAGCATTATGAAACTGAAAATAGAGGCTAAAGAGGAACAAATGTTGGAATGATAAACTTGATACAGAGGATGTTTAATATGACAGCAAAACTCATAAAATACCTTCTCTCCTGTACCCTTCAGGTTTCCAAGTTTGAAAATGTTCTGCATAAAGGGTTTGAGGAATGTACCTTCTTTCCTAAATTGTAAAAAAATAAAAAAAACATTTGCAAGGGAAAATAATAGCCTAAATGTAAAGAGGAAAAGGAGAACTGAAGATTTACATGTCGACGCTGTGGGGGATGGGATTTTGCAGAGGGTCATGCTGTTCCTGAATGAGGCTTTGTTTCAAGGGTGAGTTTAGTTTGCCTTGAAATAGAGTTCTTGGCTGAAGTTCTGCTCAGGCACATAGGGGCTGCTCGCTGGAAGAACAGACTTGTGCAAATAAAAGTTAATTCAATTTTTTTCCCGGCTCATTAGGCCTTTTTTCTGTTTCTATGCGGGAAGCCAGTAGACCCCCAAAACCAACTCATATGCTCCATTAAAGCTATCTTCAACAAACGTGTTTCCTTTTGCATAATGGTAAGAATATTATGACACATAAATCAGTAAATTAAATTAAATGCCCCTTAATGTGCTAAAGATCATATTGTCTGCTAAATTAGTTTAATTAAAGCCTTTACTTAATTTGAGTAATGACTGATTTAGAAGCTCAATCAGATCTGTTATATTAAGTCCAAGTCGAGATGAAATGGAAGTTCCATGTTTCAATACTCTGCTCGGCACGCATCAATAAGTCGCGATGGAACTGATTGGATTTGCATCACGTTGACAAGGATGTGTCAACCTCCCTGCTGTTTGTGAAATTTTGGTTAAGCTTAAAAAAAAAGTAATTTTTGCCAGAGTGAGTGGCACTCCAGGGACAATACTGCAAACAACAGGGCACTGATTCTGCATGTGGTTATGTGGGATTGAAAGGGTTAATCCCGTTGATTTGGTGGTGGGATTTGCTCGTGTAATTCTGGTGCAAGTTTCTCTGACCTCTCACCTTTTGGAGAGGTTCATTGTAAGTTTGGGGGCTCGTTCCCTGGTCTCGCTGACTGTCCTTTCCGTGCTCACTTGTGATTCTTCATGACTAGCATGGGGTGGGTGTTTGTTTTTGATGGGAACACCCGGGAAGGAGTGCACTGAAGTGTGAATGGGCGTGAGGGGGCGTTGCTCCGTACGCAAATACGCATGTCTGTGCTCAGGCCTGAGGCAGAGGCAGCTTCACGTTGCCGGCCCTGCTCCCCCCTTATCCTGACCCACTTTCTTTTCCCCGTTCATGCTCCCTCTTTAATTGCTGCGCGGCACACTGAGGCCATCTGCTCAACTGAGGCCCGTCGCCATGGAGATGCTGGGAGGCTTTTCGGATTTGCTGTGGACTGACCAACAGGGAAATAGAGGTCAGGGAATGGGGGTAGGGTGCTGGACTGTCACAGGGGCAACAGAACTCTGTCATTAGACACTTGTTTGACAGTGCAGTCCACCTGCAGGAATTAGATTAAATAATCTACATTAATGCTGAAAAACCAAACAAACATTTCTATCCAAGGTCAGCTTTTCAGAATGTGTGATCCAGTTTTTTGTCAAAGGGTCCTGAGAGGTTTCCTAAACCAGAGGAGCATAGAGCATGTTAATCCTTCAATTTAATGTGAAAATTAAATTTGAAATTACATGAATTTAATTTTACATCAGACATAGATGCGTAGAATACCTAGAAAGTTCCACACCCAACAGGACAATGAAAAGTTGTAATCATCTGTTTTTGCCTTTTTGGGAAACTTTTCCACTTTTTTTGTGTCCAAAGGCGGGAAATGTTTCCTGAATATTACATATTACACATTTAATTATTACTATGAGGGGATTTTTTGACAATAGGCTGTTTGTCTGTGTTAAGATTACTGTGTTGCCTCAGTCAGATGTGTATTTAGTCTCATCTGCCTGCTCTGATCACATTGAGCTATGTTCCTTTATCCTCATGAGTGGCTTTGTATTTTTTTTTTTTTTTTTGCAGCTCCTGCTTATTTCCTTTTCAATGACACGCCTCAGTGAAAAAGCATTTGTGCTGTGTTTCCAATTAACACTCGGGCATATTTCAGAGCCGCGGTCTGCACAGCCAGGTTGCCACTTGCTCCTCAGTCTGTCAGCAGCGCTTGCATTAAACTTGCCCTGTGTATTGTTTAAACATTTAAATATTCCATGCCTGCTCTATGGGATCATTCGGCTAAATAGGTAAATGTGCCATTTTATTTCGGGGGAATGTCTTACTTAAACACCTCTAATGGAGTCTTGGTATTGACCTCTGGCACATGCACAGCGCGGAGCTTTGGGAGACACTGTATATTTGCTCCTCTTTTAAAGGTCAATATTGGTAGCTGTCATTTCTGAAGTGCCATTTATAGGTCAATACCTCATTAGTAATCTGGTGGAGTTTGGATGAAATGCAGCTGCTGTCTTGTCTGTGCCACTGAGCTGCAACTATTTCCAGTTTCAAGTTCAGAGCAAGGTGTCAAGTACTGATGTTCAGTACTGATGCAGAAGCACATGTGATTAATATCATTTAGCTAATTATTTTTCAAATGTATAGACTGAAAGAAAATATTGACAGATATCCATGATAACAAAGCATCAAATTGCATGTTTATGACTACAGTAGCTTTAGTAGATGTTTATGCGTCCACGAATGTTGTCGCTGTGACATGTTAGACAGACTAAACTCTGACAGCCGGTGTGTGAGGGTGAAGTTGTACTACAGTGTAGTGTCTTGAGTTACAGTGTGATTGCTTAACAAGAGTCAGACCTCCTGTGAAGGCTGTCCGAATCCACTGACTTTGATGCAGTCACTATCTGCATAGATGCCTCAGACAGCTTATTTTTGCCCCTCCATCACCTGCCAGTGACATAGCAACACAGGAGGCTGTGACAGCAGGAAAGGTAGCTCTGTCAATTTAAACTCTAGCAAGTGCTTGATGTCTGAGCTGCCCAAATGTACAGTGGGAGACTCAGAGCTGAAGTTAACAAGACAATGTGCCCAGTGCCTGTAATTGGACAGGGCCCTTTTCAGCAGTGTGAAAAGATAGAGAGGCTGTCGGCCGGCCTGCACTCCAGTCAAGGTCATGATGTCGAGTGCTGCATGTGTTGTATTTGCTACCGTGCCCTTCATCCTATCGCAGCTTATCCAGCCGCCGCCGTGCAGGGGTGGGGTGAGAACTGCTGCGCTCCGTGGGCATTGCATTAGATTATGTGGTTGGAGAAATTAATCAAATCATATGATGTTATGTTATGAAAAAGTGCCCAAGTAAAGTTTCATCCCACAAGTTTTACCAATATATACCCCTCAAGCTGGGTTGAGTGTTGTTTTGTTTGTGCTTCCTGTCGCTGAAGAAGCAGCATGAACTGGTGCAGTGTTGGGAAATAGACTGGCTTTCCAAAGGATTATGTCATGGTGGAGCACTGTGGATGGACCTAGTTAGCTGAAGTGATTTTCATAGTCGTTGTTGTGCCAAAGTCCTGATTGCAGTTTGAATGGAGGCCACGCTAAAGGAGGACTCTAATTACCCCTTCTCAAGTGCACATGCTGACTCGACAGTGGTGCCTTTTGATTTGTTTAACAAGGGACGCCTGGCTCCTTTCTCCTTATTTGAACTGAGCTTTATTGCTACTTTTAGTATCACCCAACTCTGGATTCTCTTCTGCAGCTGTGTCCACGGCTGCTACGCTCAGAAGCTTTCACTAAAAAGAATTTCAGTCCCTTTTAATGGGCAGCGGGGGGAAGAAAGCTTGTTCGCTTTTCAACAGAACGCTATTCACTCCACCATTCAGCTGAATATTTATTTATTTACCCTCCCAATGCCATTTTGGTCTGCAGAATCCCTGGAGAGTAAAATGCATTAAGCCACTCACTGTATTTACTTGTGTTGGATTGATGCTGATGTGTGAGGGCAGACCAGAGGATGAAGGATGGGAAATTGATCATCGGTGAATGAGTGTCAGGGGAATCTTGACATCCACAACTGCTTTTCACGCTTTGAGCTTGGAGAATCCATCAAGCAGAAACTCAGTGCCATCTGAGAATACAACTACTTACCACATAGATTAGGACATTGCTATTTGTTCAGGCATGCACACTTCAGTGGTGTGCTTTAGTTGATTGTACAGGATAATTGACTCACCCTCCTTCTTTGTAACCTCCTAAGTTATTATGACTTCTAGTAAACCCAAACACACATATACACAGTGTGGAAAAGTATTTGCCCCCATCTTGATTTTTGTAAATACAAAATGCAGTTTTTAAATGGTGATTTCATTTATTAACCTGCCTGAGCCTATGTGAAAAAGTAATGATTGCAAGTCAAGCCAGAGAAAAACAGAGAAAATGTAAAATGATGTTTTAGAAAAACCGTTCAATCACACGAAGAAACAAATAATCAGAATGATCGCAGCAGGAGGAACTGGTTAAGTACAGCTGGCTGTGAAGATGGTTATGTTATTATATTGTGAAGGAAAGTGGTCTGTTGGATAACTGAAGGCTAGTGGTATTATGTTATGGGTAAAGTGATGGGTGGATTAGCAGTTTTTGCAGTCATATCAAAAACGTACAAAATACCTTTGTTTGTATGATAGTATTGGACTACTGTAGCAAAGCTGTCTATTGAGTATGGGTATGAAAGTCATGCATGTGCAAGGTAATCCCTCGAGCAAAGGTCTGGTTTATTTAACATTTACACAAAGAGCGTCTCCAAAACTAAGCATAACTAAGAGTCTGTTTCTGCAAATACAGTTTGAATAATGAATGATATCCTTTTAAAATTCCCTGCGAGATAAACAAAAGCCAGGAATGAAAGGCTTATCTATGTGCCTTTGAGGTTTGTCTTCCCACACACCTTGAACAGAGTTCTCATCTTACTTTTTTTTTTATTTGAAAGGCCTGCAGAAAATTAGGAACAGAACCAATGAAAACTACCATTAAAGGCTGTGTTATATTGTGAATTAGAGGCATTTCAAGGATGGGTAGCAGGATCTCCCAGGCATGAATAAGCTCTTTGTGCTGCATGTGTAGACTCATTTGTTTAGCTCGTCTAGATGCAGACAGTACTGATTTTCATGTGGTGAATGTGAAAGCCGACTTCATGAATAACGAGAGGATTACAGGCATTACTGTTTTACGATAATTGAAGTTTATTCGAATCCACATAATTGTCGATTATTTCTTATTGTTTTCGGGAGCCTAAAACTTGCTCCCACAGGTTTGATGCCTGAATGATGAACATTATTGTAAATCAAATTTTGTTCTCTGGCTAAACAAAGGTTTCATTTAAAAAAAAAAAAAACTCGCACTGGATTAATGTGCATATATTTACTTTCACACAGCTATTAAAAGTTAGGACTGAAATATCAGCATGTGCGTCATGCCTCTTCTCTCAGTCAGGTAACGTAGCCATGGGCGGCTAAGGCAACTTCCTCTACTAGTTTATTCAGAGGCTTAATTAAATATAGTTAATTAATATTCCTGACTGGTTATGTCTTTCAGATTATTCACCACCATGATTGAACCTTAGATTTATGATTAATATTTATGGGAGACTGTCAGGAACTGTCAGCCTCCTATGAATCAACAAGGCTTCAAGACTCAAGAACCAGTTGATGTGCTGTAAATCAAAGGCTGAGCAGGAAAAAATCCCACCAAGATGAATCAAAAGCATCCAGCTAGATATGTTTAACCTCACTGCATGAAGACTTAACTCTGTAATTTATTAAGACAAATCTGTTTGCTCCTCCCCTTTCTATTACATGTTAGAACTATTGGAGGAAGTGAACATGTGCAAGAGGCTGAATGAGCTCGGGCACCATGACCACAGCTCATGCATTACAATGGAGTTTGTCCAGACTTCTCTGTCATTGCATCACACACTTGCACATCCGCGAGATGCTACTATACTACCCAATCCTCCGGAGTGCTTGCATGTGTGTAAGTATTTTTAGCAACACACACGCATAAGCAGAAGCCTGTATGCCCGATGCACTGTGTCAGGACAGCATCAGTCAGATGCTCCTTAACGCCTTGCCCAGAACTCGCAGGAGGGATATGTTGGTACCCAGCACTGGAGGGGGGTCACGTGCTGACCTCATTGTGCGCACGAGTAAGCGCACTCTGCTGCATCACTGTGCAGCTTCCCTCCATATAACGAGAAAGCGACTTATCTCACTGCTTATAGCTAATTGATTGATTTCCCTGGCACAAATATCCTAGACAGAAACATTTTTTTTATCCTCTCAAGTCGGTTAGAGAGGCAGAGGAAGCAGTGAAAAATGAAAATGGGCCCCTTCTCTGAAAATGACAAGATTTAATATTTTTATCCCTAGAAAGGAACTGACACGCTTTATTACTCTTCGCCTCACCACCCCCGCCCATTCCTCATAGAGAGCTGTGTGCTACAGTACTTCTGCATTGCAATGGAAAAGCACTTTGCAATGAAAAAAACCACATTGCTCCTTCGTAAACACAGAGGTTAATGTCTTATTTACAAGCTCCAGCCCTGACGGTTGACATGTTTGGCACAAATATCTAGCTGTCTTTTTTGAGATGGTGCAGGCAAAGGTAAACCGAGACAGGAAGATCCATCTTTCGTTGTCCTCCTCTCGGTGTCTTAGCCTTACAGAAGTCTCATATCCCCCTCCTGGACCTTCAGAGATTGCAAATGTCCCACTTTCTTCTCTGGTACATTAACTCTTGCAGCATGTGCTGCTTCACTGGAGCAGATGCTGCCAAAAGAAAACAAAGCTAGCAGGCCAGGGGGTTAATCACACTCATCTAGAGGTCTGCCAAGCTGTTGCCAGGTGTGTCACACTCAGAGTACACTTGGCTTCCATTTGTTCTTGCTTTTTGACTTCTACTTTTCACACCAAGTGCAGGATGTGTTGGAGAACATGTTCAAAAAGAACAGAATACAATCGAAATCAGTCAGACAGATTTCATTACAGCCTATGTGTCAGATTTATGTCTTAGTTTCTCTAAAACAGACATAAAATTAGTTAAACGAAGATGCTCAAAGTTTTCTGTCTGAATTTTATTGGTTGAAAGTCAAAATGCCACTGTAGCTAAAGAAGAATTACAAAACACCTTGAATATGTTTCATACATCTGTGTTATAAATTGCGATTATTCTGTTTTTCATTACAACTTTGTGACATTTGATTTCACATAATGTACCAACATGTGATCATTCTGTGCTGATTCCTCAGTCTGGTCCACGACACACGGGGGCTGCATAAATACATTTTTGCAAAGAAAAAAAAGTTATTCTTTCTCCTTCACTGATCTGTAACATTCACATTGCAACTCAGATGGTATTGCTTGTGACAGATTGTGTTCGAGTGAGGCCAGACTTGTGCATCAATATGTCAGTGAGATTTTCTATTTTGTTCGCTCTTGACATTATTTTTTACTTTATTTTCCTTTGGATTCAGCAGGGAAAAACTTACTTCTTTAAAAAGGGAATCATAAATGACTAGTTTTGGCATGTTTATCTCATCTGAGAATGAGGTTGATTCATAATAAAGAGCATCAAGGTTGTCTCTTGGCCTTGTATTGTTACAAAACACAATGTGGAATTTTCCAAGCTGGTTAAATTCTTGTTAAGTCTGTTATATGCTTATCATTTCTTTTAGTTCCCAGTTATGCATTTGTGTGGTAAAATGCCAATTCCCTCTTTTGAATGCGTCTCCTTAGCCACAGCTGCCTACTTAGATAGCTAATGGCTATGTTCTGTGCTGCAGTGCTGTGAGCTGAGTGTGGCGTGATGGCATTTGTTCTGTCTGCCCAAGGCCTGGTCTGTCATTGTGTATCAGGCCAGCCAGTGGCCATGACTCACACATGAACCCTCTGGGTGCTGGAGCTCACTGAGAAAATACAGGAATATAACATTCACCACCCGGAAATACATACAGCAGTGTAAGGGGAGGGGGGATGCAGGCTGTGTGATGTGGGTGAATATTTTCACATCGTAACAGCTAGGGCTGCACAGCCTTTCTCCACAGCACTATAAGTGCTTTTTTCTCTGCGTCTGTGGCACTAAGCAGTCATCATTATGATGATTTTGCTATGCATTTGCCACAGTAAGCAAAGAGTGTCCAGCTCTGTGGCATCTGCTTCCTTGAATTTTCTGTTGATTTAGTTGATCTGCTTGGGCATTGACCTTGTCTTTGTTTTCTGTCACAGTGCATATTCTCAACAAACTATTGTTTTCCTCTGTTTCAAACATAAAACCACATCAGTATCTATACTGCAGATAGATGTTTTCCCAGGAATGATGTAGCATTTACAACAACAAATGTTATAAAGGTAAAAGCTTCCTTGACCTGGCCTAGATTACATTTGTCTTTGATGAATGAATGATTAAGAACGGCCAAACAAACATTTACATAAGTGAAAATGTCACAGATAATAACTTTAACCTGTGTCTCTGTGGTTTTGCTGATATCATCCAGTTCCTGTTTTCACTGCCTCTGTCTGACTTTCTGCTTCCTCTGATGGCTTCATCTCACACACTGACATATTTTCAGAAACATATCCATCAGTGGATGTCAGGGAGAGCCCCCCCACCAGCACCACAACCGCCGACAAATACAGTGGCCGTTGTATAACATCATCTATCATCCGGGGGCATCCTGTCTCGTACGGGGGATAGCAGCCAGTGTGAGGGTGGCATTCGATTTGATAGGCCAGTGCAGATGCTAAATGACAGTGACACAAAGAGGGGGCCCACCACACAGGTCCTGACAGGGCTGTTTTCCATACAGAGGAGGCTTCACTTGACTTAAAGGCCCAACTCAAAATCAGATCACAGCAACACTCTCAACACCTCTTTAGCCTGGCTTTGATGTTTGTAATTTCCTGTTAATAAAAAACACAGAATCTCACTGCAGACTATGAAACTGAAATTTCCTTTGAAGCGCTCAGTGGTTTCTTTGCCCTTGTGTTACTTAAAAATTATATGTATGCTTAGGATTCAAATCGATTTGAACATGTTGTTTTGGCTCTGAAGGATTTAACTTTTGGTTTGTTTGAGCTGAACCATCAACTTTACTGCAACTTATCTAACATGTAACATCAACCCTGTGTTCTGCTGAAGTGTCCTAGAGATAGAAACTAAACCACTGTCTATTGTCTTATTGTAAGCTGACCTGGATTAGAACGTTTGCCAAATGCCCCAAGAGTAAATGTAACGATAATATTCATCATGGTGTTTCAGTTTACCTTGTATTCATTTTCTCTGATGCCCTTGAGGAGAACTGCTGTCCTGAACGCTTTTGTTAAAATACTGAATATGAAATACATCCATATCTGCAGTTACTTTTTATCTGTTGTTGGGATTGTGATACATGTACACCGACACGTCTCCCTACTGTCAGATTACACTCCCAACATTTGAAAAAGTAGTCTGTCTTGCTTAGGTGTGTCGAGACTGGTTTTGGTTTTAAATCAGTTGTATCTGTACTGCAGCAGCTGAAGGCTGTAATCTTACAGGATTGGTTACTTGTAAAAGTTTGTGTCCTATAAAGTAGTTTTGTCTGTACGTTTCATGTAACAATAGTTACCATGTATACAAAATATATTTCAGAATACGCCAAATGATGCTGATGGCCAAACGTTCTGTTTCGATTATCCAAAATCCAAAAGAACTGTCACAATGTGTTGCAAATGTGTGTCCAGCACCAGAAGGAGACGAATTATATTAATGGCCTCATTTCAAAGCTCTTTCTATGCAACTTTGATGTCCACTCCGTCTTATTGTGTGGGATCCATTAGCGAGAAGAAAAGCTCGCCTTAATTTGCCTCTAGTGGAATAAATGAAATATAAATGTAGGGTATTTATAGTTCTGAGGTGGCTCTGGGAGGATGTGCCTCTTTGAACCCAAAAGTAATGAGAATACAGATAAAAGCAAAGCTAGACACTCACAGGTGACTGACTGTCCATCTGGAGCCAACACGTTGATACATATGTAAGACTTGTAGTTATTCATATGTTGTCCTCTGTGGTCACTGTAGGCAGTCTGCAGAGCTGAAGCCACTTTGTCAGCAAGAAATCTGTCAACTTCAAATATTACACCATATTATTGGTGCAGGAATGCGACCTCTCAGTGCTCTCTTTAAAAGAACATCAGTATGCAGTGTGTGACCTTTATTTTCTTCAGTCGAGTTGCAAAGACATAAATTACAGCATCTCTCTGCTTTTTGGGTAGCTCTGTATGTCCTGTTTACTGCTATAGTCTCTAAGTGTCCATGTCTGTGACGCATGGTGCTAAAAACCATCTGCGAAGGAGTGGCGCTGAGCTTTTGAAGCTGGAGTCCCAAACAGACAACACAAAGGCACTGATGGTTTCTACAGCTGTCATTATCTAAAGAGTTAAAGAGAGACACCATAATGTAAGGATGGACTACACTTTCATAAAACGGGTTGTTATAACACAGCATAGGTGGTAGGGCTCCTTTTATTTTGCTTTAAGCAGGTTTACCCATGTCTTGAAAGGCAGGCTCACTTGTGTATGGGTCGAAAATCACACTTCTTGTCTGTCTCTTTTCAGTTAGAGCAGTTCAGAGACCAACTCAGGGTATGACAAAGCTACATTTTCTGTTCACAAGGGTACTTCACATGTGTCATTAGGAAAGATATGGATTTAGCGTGTAGCCAGCCTGCAATTCACTGTCTAGTATCTTCCAAGAAGTGCAGGAATTGCCATTGTCAGTTGGGTTTTTGTAGACTGAAAATGCCTGACATGTCAACAGCAGTTACCTCTTCTGTGTAACTTTGTGGACTTTAGGGATAATGAATCAGGCTTGTGTGCTACTGGGCTTCCATAATGTGAAATCGCTATAGCAATGTTGAGAAACTAAACTAAAGGCCACTCATGTCCTGCTGACCACAGAGAAGGCTGACTAATCAAAAGAGGGCTCAGCTTTCTGCCTGGGGTAGAAGTGACCAATTTTTTTTGTCCGGCCTTCGCTCCGTTATTTATAGTAATAAACCAAGGAGACTTTGTCGTCCAGCTTTTTGTCTGTCTGCTTCACCTGATCCTTAAACTGGAACAGCATCTCTCCGTCGAGCTCGCCGTGCTTTGCTGCAGAGCTGAAATTCCACCCCGCTCTCTCTGTGAGCACACCGATGCCATCAGTTTCAGATATGCCACTGCACACTCCATTTTTATAAAACGATGCTGAGTAAGGAGTAAATTTAGTTTTTAGAACAAAACTATAGGTGATTACACAGATAGCGTTAGATAAAATGCTAACAAATTGGGATTTTATTTCTGTTTCAGGAAATAAGGATTTTTTAAATTCCTGAAATAACGCTCTAATAGTTGACAGGTGAGAAGCATCTGAAAAGCCTGCTGCCGAACACAAGCTGTTTCCTGTGACAGCTTCATCTGTGAAACCATATTCTCCAAGGGCTCAAAGTCTGCCCAGGGATCACCGAGACCGTTTAAGATTACATGTCTGCTGGCAGAGAGCAGCAGATAGGTGAAAATAATTGGCTTCGTCACCAGGCGCCCCCTCCACCTCCCCTTCCCCTTTTTCTCCTGGCGGTGACGACGAACGGAGTGACACAGCGAGGTAAGAGGAGGCCAACCTCCCTACACCCACCTGAGCTGCTTGTCTAATCTGCGCTGATGCCGTTACCCTGCTCCTGTGGCATATAATCAAGAGAGGGAACCCGTGTGCCCCCCACTGATTGGGTGTAAAAGAGGTTGCAGACCTAGTTTCATGCAATTAGTGGAGGAATGCCAGACGCTAATGGAACACAGAAGTGTTGGCAAAGCATTATGATGGGATTGTTGGGGCTACGGGAAGTAAAAAGAGGACATTTGCCCAGAGGAAGAGTAGCACTGTACAGTATATGAAACAATAAACTGGAATGGACGTGTGGGAAATTATTCATACACAGCGTGCTTTTGGGTCTGGGGCTTATTAAAGGGGAGGGGGTAGATTGAGGGAAAGTGAGGCTCCTCAGCATAACATGATAAATATTATTGAAGTAATGCAGATGGTTAGGCGCAGGGGAGCACTCTGGAGGGAAACAATGGTGAATGGGCATTTCTGTAGTAATTAAGCTCTAATTTGTGTTGACGGCAGATACGGTGTTGATGCTTTTGCTCGGCCAAATCTGATTGGTGACAAATGAGGGGAGGAGACCTTTTGTGTTAACACAAAGCAGCTCAAGAATTAAAAAAAAAAAAGAAAAGCGGAGCATCTGAACTTGGAAATTTCTTATTGATGCTTTAAATGTCAGGTTTTGAATGTGTGGACTGAACATCACAAAAAAAAGAGATGTTTATACTAAATGGTAATGCTGCTTCAGACTTTACAGGAGTCTTGATGAGACCCTGCAGCTTTCAGGAAGGTTTAAAATTATACCCATGTGTAAGTCATTTGGCTTGTTTATGCACTTTATGCCATTAACGAGGCACCCTGTTGAATCTGTTGGGTAAATGTGGTATGTGTTAGAGCTCACTGTTTAGTACACTTTTAAGGTATATAACAAGAGCTGCAACAAAATTGTATTTTTTTCATTAAGTGAATTGTAAATAAGTAAATTAACTGTTCACTCTTATAACATAAGACATAACATAACATATAATACTCTTAAAACACAATATATATAATATTTGTTAGAGCAGAACCAGCAAATGTTTGGCATTTTTGCTGTATGAATGACCGTTAATGACAATCAATACTATTGTTGTTAATGTTATGTCAATTATCTGATTGTTTAAGCACAAATTCAGCAGAACACACAGAGGTTTTGTGTTTCACAGTCACATGAGGCCATATTCTAGGTTGACTGTGAAAAGTGATACTTGAGTTTAAGGTCTGTGCTGCTTAAATCTACGCTGTTTTATTCATGTGAGGTCTATCAACGGTGAGTCATGTACTGAGCAGGTGTTGCAGAAATAAAGGTGCACCATGGGAAAAAAGTGGAACACTGCACTGCTAGTGCAGCAGTAGTCGAGAAATATGCCTTGGTTGGCTCGATGGCATCCCTGTTAACGAACCAATTAGAAGACACAAACCATCACAGGTCGTACGAAAGCAGCACAGATAAATTGGGAGATTTCTGTAAGTGTAGCAGATGCTCTCGGTTAGAAAGGGATTGTAATGTCACCACCTTCAAGTGAATTTGCAGCTGTAGGGAGTTTTGAACAATTTCTCAAACAGTCTCTCAGGTATTCTTCTATTTTTTCTCTTCTGTTTGCCCTTCCCCCTTTAAAAAAGCAACGCTGCCAAAGTGTCACTGGGGGTTTTAAATAAATAATCACAATATGCACTTATCAGATGACAGCTCTGCATGCTCTGCACCCTTCGTGTTCATCTCCTGGAAGTTCAGGTTTGAGCTCTGACAGGAAGGACAAGTTCCTGCCTGCATCTACAATGCCAAACCAACTGTCTCCTAGCCACTGTTGAAACAATTACTCATAACACCAGGGGCTCAGCCGACTGAATAGGGCTGTTGTTCAGCTGTTTCCATGTGAATATTCCGCACATGAATCATTGGTGATACTCCTGAACCTGTACAGTTTACACAGACCTTGACACTAGTTCACTGTCAGCTCACAGATATTAAAGGAAGAAGGTGGGATACAACTGAACTGTCACCTTGTGAAAGCCCTGAGAAAAGCTCACAATCATGACATTTGCTTGGATTTAAAAAGACCAAACAGAAGTGGGAGTGAAGGAAGAGGAAGGTGCTTCCCACACTGTTATCGCCTGCACTGTTTTGCAGCAGAGGCAGCGTCCTTGGTGCAGATGTTGGAATTTCATGTGTAGTTACAGCATTTTCATAGCCTTTCAGTCACACTCCTCTTTATGGATAATGGCAGGGGATGGGCACTGAGTGGCTGTCAAACCTTGAAGCTTGTTTGCACACAGCAGAGATTGAGGCGTATTCGGCTGGCAGCGGTACTCGTGAGGTTTCAAGCGTCTCATATTGGCCATGTCGCGGTTAGTGAAATGTGTAGAAATTATATGTGACTCTGGCCAGAGAGTAAGCTGCGGCAGAGGCAGCCACGCCCGGGTCGCCCACATGTCTGCGCCAAATGAAGAAAAAAAAAAAAAACAGTATGGTGACATCATTTGTGGACAAAGCTGTTTAACCGGTCTATAGATGGGAGTTGTAATGTAGAAAAGCCGTTAAATTCACCCCCAGGTGGTTTGGACTGGTGTGTGAACGTTTGTTAAAGAGGGAGTGTTTGTACAGTGTGTATATCCATTAGGGGTTTGTTTGAGTTTGGGAGAAGTGTATTGAGTGTGTTATTTAGCCACTATGAAAGCTGGGGATTAGTATGGTGGAGTTTGCATAGTGGGCTCTGTCATTGCTAAATAGGCTCACAAATGTGTTGTACTATGGTGGCATACTGATACGTCTGTGGCTCTGATTCACTGTAATGCAGTGAACAGCTCTAAATAGTAAGCCTACTGAATGTCCTTAAGGGCATCCCAAGTGATATAAGTTTAGAGCAAAAAATGGGTATTATAGATAACACAGTTACCTGAACAAGAGTAGCCTTTCGAGGACCCATTTAACACTGCATATAAGCAGTGAAATCCTGCAGAACTGACAGTCATATGTATCCCAGGGGTCTGAAACTTACTCACTTTGAACCAGATTTAACCCAGTTTTAACCTAAATGTCTAGACATCATTTGACCTGCCAATCACCAAAACTGCTGGCTTTGTTCGTATCCTCACGGGCTTCAGAGCCTCCGATTGAATCTGCCAACTTAAAAAAAAAAAAGCTGTGTCATGAAGCTTTAATTATACTACAAACTATCCATTTCCATGATTTAAGAAGAAGAGACGTTATCCTGCATGGTTTGTGGCACCAATAACAGTTTTTCTTTCCTCTGTCTCAAGCTTGCAGCGCTGTGTCAGTGCCGGACTGGCTGCTGTGAGCAAATATTTCTTAATGTGGGAGCAAAGGAATCGGGAAAGAATGACTGCAGTTCATGTTAATAGAATGGTTGAAGTAGAGCCAAAGGCAACATGGACACATTTATTCACTTCATTATAAGTCATTCTGCTGATATATTTACCTGAAACATTAATTTGGGCATTGTGGCACGAAAACATAATGAATGTCTTTTAGCTTTTAAATGTTCAATTAGCATTTTTTCACAACGCGTCTCATACCAGGGCTGACCAGGTATATATTTTTTTAAGCCTGTAGCGTGATATCACAGTTATTACTTTTATGTTACTTGCAGATCTTGCTCTAAAGCTGAAAGATGATTTCCCTTCTTAGATGCTCAAGATGAAACTTTTTCACAGAACTCAAATGTGCTTAATGGCAATTTCACTTCTGAAAATCGGGCATCTTTTGAAAGCAGGATCGGTTCTGACACCATTACCTTACAATTCTGAAATATCACATTTTCACACTAAAGACCGTGAAACAGCCTTATCACACCAACCAGCCCTCTCCGTCTGCTGCTGTTAGGCGTGCACTGCTCTCGCCTGCCTCATTCATAGTTACAGGCTCCTTTTTTACCTCAAATGTATTCACCCTAATCGAAACCATTTGCACTGGATATATCATACTTCCTATGTTGCATGTCGTGTGAGTTCTTGCTCTGCAGCCTCATCCACCATCAAGAATCTATCATTTCTTATTGACCTGCACTGAACCAAGCGTTGCCTCGTCTTTGAGATTAATGAGAAGAGAAGAAAAACAATTGGACATGCTTACTTGTTGTTTTTACGCTGAGCCCTGCTTGTTCACACATTTTATTGGCCAAAATTATTAAGCAGCCCGCCTGCAATTTAATAAACTTGTTTTATGCCTGTGAATATTGTAATCCTGTGGGCTGTTTACACATTCCTTTTATACCCACATTACAGAGCGCTATTTCTTCTCAATGGCACATCTGCTAACTGCATCTGCGAAGCGGGAGCCAAGGCTGGAAACCAGGTGTGATGGCGAACATAACCCGAGCATTGCACAGAGAATTTTCATTCATCAGGCAGAACTTTCAGCCCTCCCTCACTGTTGACTGCAGTGTAACATAGAAAAGTCTCAGTAACACGTTGGCCTTGTTTTTGCAAAGATTTTGTAGGATTCAGAATCAATGCTTTGACAAGCCTGTTCGATAAATCATACCGTCAAAAGGCTGACAAAAGCCTGTCACATGCCAGTGTAACCTTTTTACTGATTCTGTATTTTACATTTACTGTCAATATGCAACTTTTTCTTCATTTGAAAACAGATTCATGTTTTCTTTTTGTACAAGTCACTTTGGCAATTTGTCCACCAAGGACATCATAACATTTCTCCTGGCTCAAGTGTAAATAAAAGCAGTCACATTAGAAGGGAAAACATTACATTTTCCTTGGTAGATTTGGCTCCAAAGAGAAACTTCTGTGAACTATGTGAGCCAAGCTACATTTGAAAGAAAAAAAAAAGAATTTAGTGGTATGTTATAGTAAACTCACCTTGAAGGTTATACAGAATGTGCTTATGTTGTGGCACATGCCAGATGTGCAATATCGTATGAGCATCTGTAGCGGTTTCAGATTTTTTTTTTTTTAATAACCTGTGAGACCCATGTGTGAAACCTAAAAGCCATCACGGCCATTACTGTCACAGATAGTAGACAAATACAGTTACAATTCTGTACCTGTGAGGATATATACTGTACCTGCTGTACTTGCTTTTTGCACTACGTGTAAGTCTGTCTTCACCACATTTACTTGGCGTAAACACTGACAGCATTGTTTTTTCGTTAACATACTCAGGACCACACATGCACGACTGAAGCTGTGTTTACATTAAAAACACTTCCTGTCCTGACATGTTGGGTTGTATAAGAAATGATCTTTATGGAGACTTTTCAGTGTATGTTTACTGAACATGGAGATATCAAACATATGGGAACAACATTTGACTAAAATGTTTAAAACTGTGGTTAAAATGGTGAGCGCATTGATTTTCCCTTCTCATTAATTGTCAAGGATGTGCAGGATGAATGAAATTTAGAGAATATAATGTGTCGCATTCCAGAATAATTGCATGCACATTAGAATATAAATACATATTTTTCTTGATAGCCCTTCACTGTCCCTTAATTAGCTTAATTAAATCATTCAGCTGTGTTCTCATCGTGGTCTATAAATAATCCACATTTTTATTCAGCTGTTCCTCAAGGATATTTTCTGCTGCTTTGGGTCCATAATGCAGTTCTAAGCTGTGCACTGATGCTCATATGAAAATTTGATGCACTACACGCTTGGTTCTCCCCTATCGCTGTGCAGGGGCAAAACATGCCTCTCTCTCCCGCATTCCCATTTGATCTGACACCCCAGCTGTTTCTTTGCTCTCTGTCCTCTCCATCAACCTCCCTGTTCTCTCTCTCTGTCTCTCTCTCTCCCTTCTCCTTCCTCCATTTTTTTTTATTTTCCTCATCTCTTCAAATGTGAAAAAATAAAAAATATTACAGGCTTATGTGTACCTCTGTAACACTGGTCTGCTACTTCCAGATTCCAAAACGAGCTGGTGAGAAGTTTATGTCTCCTCTTCATGAAAAATTCACCCCTGCCTGACCTTTTTGGTGTCAGGAATCGCAAGAGCAATGGAACATGGTTTCTGGGTGCTTTTAAGGAACTAACTGGGGAAAACTGTCCTAAAATGCACTTAGTCTGCTGCTTTAGACTCTTTGTGTGACTATTTTTAGCCATTAGGCACTGACTTTAATGGCCAAATTGAAATCAGAATATAGCGAAAAGAGGAAATGCTTTGATATTGATCTTAAACATACCTAATTTCCGTGGCAAGCAATTGGTGGTCTTTGAAACGACTTTGTAAAAGTTTCAACCATCTCTCACACTTACTTGTCCAAACACCTATTCCTTCATCAGGAACTTTATTGTTTACAGTGTGGGTGTTGCACATTCACAAGGCAGAGTGCAGTATCTTAAACACATAAAAGGAGACAAAGGAAAGACAGCAAATAGAAGCGGCGTTTGATAAAATGAATCTCTGAGGACTGTGAGTGCTCATCTCTGTTTTTCCTTTTCTCATCCCACTGTTTGTCTATTTTTGTGTCTCTCCCTGCCTTTCTTATAAACCTCCCACACATTTTTTTCAAAATGCCATCCCCGTACTGTATAATAGTAGTAGGTTACTCTTACCCTTGAATGTGACAGTGTTTGGGATGTGTGAATGAAAATTTAAGCAAAGATCTTCTCCTCAGTCAGTTATTGGGAATGAAAACAGGAGGGTTTTCACCGCAGGACATGTTTCTGTCTTCACTGGTCTTTCCTGTCAGTGGCCTCCTGGAGGATCTGCTACATGACTCTGAAGCGCACGAAGCAGGTCGTATAGTCAGTATAAACACGTCTGAGCCAAATGTCAGAGTGATCGCTTCAGCAAGGTCAGTCAAGGACAGTGCTGTCTGAAGGAGATGACACACACACTTTACCATGTAATAGTGCTGAACCACTGTTTTATTCATGCACTCGCTGTGTTCAACTTATTGAATATTTAGACAAGATGAAATTTAAATGTATCTCCGTCGTTGTTTTTATTCATTAGCGACTCAAGGTTTAGAAGCAGGCCATTTCAAGTCAATGAATTCGTAATAGACTACAACTTTAATCTTGTCTGTAGGTGTTTGAATCTAAATGGCTGTTTCGTGAGCCGCATGTGAAATATTCAACTAATTTGTGAACTTAGTGCAGTTAACCTACAACAGCACTGAAAGCGTTTCTGTAATCTGAACACCCTCTCTATTCCTCAAAAGTTTGGATTAATGTGGTGTTATTTTAGATAGAGGCTGCTTCAAGGGCATCTCTGTTAGATCTTCAAAGACAAATTGCAACCATTCTCCAAGAAAGAACAGAAATAGTAATCAGTTCTCAGTTTGTGGCATTCTGCTATGATACGGAGGAATTATAGGCAAGAGCCAAGGTGTCAAGCAAGTGCTCGACAGCAGCCTGTCTGATTACGTTAACCATCGGCATGGTTAAAATAGAAATGTCAGCTCAGTCTGTGTTAAATTGTTGCCTCAGATGAGAGGTGAATGCCAAACACTGCGGCTTTATATAATTCAACATGCAGTTTTGAATGGTTATTACTACTAGTGACACCCATAGATTTAAATTGAGCTTCTTGCTGCACTGCAAGTATCACAGTTTACTTGTTATACTGCTTGGGTTCCTGCACTTGAAAACTCTTCAGACTTGGCTCGCTAAGCACTTAGCAACACACCAAGGCCTAGTTGATTAAAATGCCATTATTTTGGCATTGTAAAGATCAGTATAGCATTTAATAAGAAAAGCTTTTAGACTTTATGAGTTAGAGCTTTATGAGTTCCTGTGAGTTAATTTATCCCCCTGGCATTTGGAGTCATCAGAACAATGAGATTCCATGTAATGCAGGAATAGGTATATTTTCAAAATAAGTG
>JAUBNQ010000005.1:4154224-4167272 GCA_032353495.1 Ctenopoma kingsleyae | reverse complement strand
GTGTGTCCTGTTGCAAGAGGACACCAGTCACCATACTTTACAGTAAACAAATGTCCTCTAGCACAGCTCAGAAACTTGGCAACAAAGCATGAGTTTCTGAGTATGCACCAGACTGACTTTGAGTAAAGAATATTAAAATCCATTACCTTTTTCTATTTGAGTTTCGAATTTGGCCTTTTGATTATATTAATGAAATACAGCAATTAGGAAGAAGTCTTTCACAGAGCTTGTTTTTAGAGCATTGCTGTTTTAAACTATCTCACTGCCAAACAGTTGGAATGTTCAGCAGGGAGACGACGATAATAAAAGTGCATTTGGATCATGTTCTGGAAGAATAAACTGACATCACTGTGCCCTCCTTGCAGATGAACCTGAGGTGAAGATTGAGGGCTTTGATGGAAACTGGTATCTGAACCGCCAGGATGTTCAGCTCACCTGCAGGGCTGATGCTAACCCCCCTGTTACGATCTATCAATGGAAACTGTGAGTCTGACTTACACCCTAATAAAAACTCTTAAGACCCCACAAACAAGACAGCATGACTACGTTTTTTCCCTCACGTTAGATTAGAAACAAGTAACAAAGAAACAAAGCCTTGCTAAAAAAAAAACGAGAATTTTATAGAATAAAGTCGAAGGGAGTCTGCTCTGTCCCAACATTTATATATATATATACAGGAAAGTAATCTACAAAGATAAAAACACTTCAACTTCCCTTCTCCTCTCTGAGAAATATGTCTCCGTTTATTTGTTTGTTTATAAAACATGTAATGAAGATAAGACTATGACTCGAGGCAGCGCACAATGGGCCTATTACTGTAACGACACACACCCGTATCTGCCTGATGGTCACAGATACTGGAAGATAAATGCAAACAGAACATGGTTTGCCTTGCTCGTGGGGTTTTGCTTTGAAGTCTGAGGACCAGAATGCAGGTAGAGGGGTAAGAAAGCGCTGTTAGTGCTGGTGTGTTCTCAGGAGGGCACAGAAGGCAACTGTTTGTCCCTGACACACAGAGCAGAGGCTCGAAGTAGTAACTGTGGATTAGGACAGTGAGTATACTGCAGGGCTGACATCAGTGTTTTTGCCTCAGACTGTATCACTCCAAATAAAACAAAGAAGAAGGGATGCAAACATGTTTTCAAGGCCCCTGGGAATTGTCGAACAACCGTGGTTTTGATCTACTTTAAGTAATGGCACGAAGGTTGGCCATGCAGAAATAATGCTGTTTAAATAAAAGCACTGAGACATAGAAGGAATGCATCTGGAATGCAGGATTGTTTGTCGTAAATTGCACTGATTGAACTCTTTAATGCAAAAAAAGTCGGTGCAGCTCTTTGAATATAAAACATATAAAACAACTTTTCTGAGCTTATCACGTTTTTTCAATGAAAGCATTATACGGTAAAATTGAGAGATAAATGTAGCAATTTGTCCTGTAATTGCGTAGTGAAGGCTGGATTGAGAAATATGTCACTGGACATGAGTAGATGTGGATTAATAGACCATTGTGCCCTCATTGTATCTACTTGATGGGCCACTGTTGGATTTTAATGAGGCATGGGGATTTTTTTTCCCCCTCTTATGCATAGATATAGCTTTCAGAGGGAATATCTGATATACACACAGCAACAGAAGAAAAATCCAAGCCAGAGAAGAGATTTTGCCTGTTTTTATTATCCTTTCTTTTTTTATCAGAGGCAAAAGGAAGATTTAGTGAGATAGCAAGAGGAGAGGAGGAGGAGGGTGAAGAGATGTGATCTAGAAGGACGAGGGCACTGTGCTGACAGATAGGAGGGGACGGCCATTGCTGCACTGAAAATGAGATGCCAAATCTGTTGTGAAGGTTCCCCTGGGCTCCACTGTGGAGGTCAGCACAAGGCTGTGACAGAATGATCCGGAACAAGCCGGCAGGATTGCGTCACACTTAAACGCAAACATACACACAAAGGAGGTGTAGCCAAATCCGATAAATATTAATGTGCTTGATTCAGATCCACATTACTTCCCAAGACAATTATTTGTATGTGGAATTTATCTTATTCAGTGCGTCTGTAGATGCTATTGTTTTTGTTTTTTTTAATTGAATTTAGCTTATTTCGCTTATGCAGCTATAATTATTTAAAAAAACAACCTTTATTTGTACCATCTGCAATCACTTTTTCACACATTCCCTTTGCTTCCTGCATTGTGTGGAGTGTGCAGAAAGCCTTGGCATATATACAATCCTTGAAGAAAGCAACCAAGCATCTTTTGATTTATTTTTTTCTTTCTTTCTTTCTTAGAGCACGACGCCAAAGCTATTTCTTAAAATGGGTTAATGGGGAGCTGCACTGAAATAGAGGATTCAGCTGGAAAAAGAGGGACACGCCCTATTTGAACTTAACCGTTTGTTTTGTTCTCGGGGCATTCTTGACTTACCATTTATTGGGTCTGTTTAAAGTGCGGCTTTCAGTGGGCACAAGAATGAACACAAATAACTCAGTTATGTTGTTAAGATTTCAGACTTAATATTTTTAAATGATCTTTCCTTGGAAAGCCATATTACTAGCACACGCTTCCCCTCCCTCTGTGATGCAATATTGCTATAAATACAAACAGCAGTATTGTTACTATTGTATTTTGCAGTGTGATTATCTTGAGCTCTGCTTCAATTAGCCAGCTGAGTTATCTCTATTATGAAAATGTGATTCTGTTATTCATTTTAAATAAAGGGGAAACGTAAAAGAACTGTTTCCTCGCTCACCGATAGCTGTGGCTAAAACTCAAAGATTACTTTATGCCCCTTTAAGTTGAGATTATTCTATAGCAACCTTTATGATGTAGTGCAGCCAGTCCTGTTTGCTTTTTTAGTTTGAAGTTCAGAGAGGAGCCTTATAATAACATATGTGAATTATCTTGTTTTTTGATGTGAATATAAATAGTAAAATTTCACATCTTGGCCTTTAAGCATGCACTGTATGTTTTTCAGCAAATTTAAAGCCACCTCCACACAACCACGCAGCACATAGTGAAATCCAGATGCTGGGTCGTAGTATATGTCTTTGAGTTCCCTCATCCAAACAGCCACACATCCACATCTATGCACACACATCACATGCGCATGCATGAGCAGTCATCAAATAATGTGCATCTCTTTCTCTCTCTCAGGCTGTTTGTTAGCCTTTCATTTAGCTGCCTATTAGATTACACACAGACACACACACACACACACACACATTCAGATGTGCAAATGCAGACATCTCTGCTCTGTGGCAGAATTTGTGGTGAATTGCAGTTTGCCAGCCTTTCATTTCTGCAGCAAATCAATTGGGCTTTGCAGAACTCAGCATTTGATATCGGCTCACAAGGTAACTGATTATTGAATCGTGACATACTGTACTGAGGGCTTTATGCAGTTCCATTGTGAACCTGTCGCTAAGGTGGCCGATAGAAAAACAACTCGACCGTAGCTTTTTTATTACTTTTGTTCTAAAGTATGGTCAGAAAAATTCTCTGCTCTATAAAAAGCACAGATTCACATATGGATCAGCTGGTTGTAATTGACATTTTATGATTATTTAATTAACAAATAGCTTTTCACTGTGTCTTTTCCTCCACAATTGAAAATCCGTTTAGTGTAGCTCAAGTACCTGATGTGCTGCCATTGTTAGCATGAGACCTGATTTTGTTGCCTCTGTGTAATGAAATATTATGTTTCTCTCGTTGTAATAAATGGAGCATTTAAGTTTTTAATGATGTTGCACACTATCAGATCTCAAAGTGTTTCACAGACAAAGATCAGGGCCAGGAGTGAAAGAAGGGGAAGTCTTATTAGGGCCCTTATTGTTTAAAGAAACTAAAACGACCACCAACACCC
Source organism: Ctenopoma kingsleyae (assembly GCA_032353495.1). Lineage (NCBI taxonomy): Eukaryota > Metazoa > Chordata > Actinopteri > Anabantiformes > Anabantidae > Ctenopoma > Ctenopoma kingsleyae. Next base: position 4,163,413 of record JAUBNQ010000005.1, on the reverse strand, counting down.
AGCAGCAGCCCCCCCACAGTCAGACCAATGAGCTATTGAACATTTTCAGTCGTGTTTACAGCTTTGCTTAAGCTGGATCCATTCAGAGCAGCTGATGAGGCAGATCGAGCTGAAGGCAACAGGAAACGGCTAATTGTCACAAAATTTGATACCTTTTTCAGCCTCTGGGCTCCATCAAAAAAAAGGGGTCCCAATAATAGAATAAACTGCTGGTGGGCTCATGATCCGTGACCTCAAAGTGGGCTGACCTGATCAAAGGACACGAGCAAGTCTGAACGTGGTAGAGAGAGTGAACCATGAAGACAAACACCTCAGGCAGGGAAAACAGGCTCCAGTTCTCATTGACAGCACAGCATTTGGTAGATTCTGCATTTATCGCTTGATCAGCTGCCTCTCCTGACAGCTCCCCTGAGTTTTGAGCTCTGCCATATGAGCTGTGCTATAGTTGAGGAAGGAGGACGCCCCCCCCCACCTCATACTACTGTATGTTTTGTATTCCACATGCCGAAACAGCCAGTGTCCTCAGGCATCAGCTATGCCTTACCTGTTTGGACCTGCTGGGATTCCCTGTCCTCATAATTTTGTTTGGATGTGATGGATGATGGTTGAAATATAGCGCTGTCAAATATTCCTGGTATTTATCTCACCAACACACACACACACACACACATTCAAGTTTGTTTGGCACTGGAGACTGTGTTTTTCATGCGTTTTGAATTGCTTTGCTGCTCCCGGGAGAGGGATTTTTTTCCTCTGTGGTCTGGTGTAATTCTGCCATTTTATGGTGTCTGTGTTATTGCCTCTCTCTCTCACCACAGATTGAATGGCTCCCTGCCCAGTAATGTGGAGATCAAAAACAACACTCTCTTCTTCAAGGGGCCAGTGACCTACGACCTGGCTGGGACGTATGTCTGTGACGCGACCAACAGCATCGGGACTCGCACCGGCATAGTGGACGTTAACATCACAGGTAGGTTGATAAATGCAGTCGCTGATGTTTCTGTTCTCTGTCTCTGTCTTCAGTAACTCTGGCATGGCTTGTATCAATACAGCACCCTCCCTAAAAAATATGTTGTCATTGGCCATCACATCCCCCTCAGACGAAGTAAACACGAACATCCATGCACGCTCACAGACCAGGTGATTGTAGCAGATCACCTGCGTGTTTTAGATTCAGTTCCCATCTGCCCCGGTTGTGAGGCTCCCTGTTGCATTGTGTGGTGGGTTAGATGACGGGGAAAAAACCCTCTGTGTTTTTATATCAGAGCTCCGCACATATTGTGAGAACACAACAGCCGCCCTCTCCCACCCTCCCCTGTAACGCATCCAGGCACATGTGTGGGAGCGATATAAAGCAGGCCTATTATCAGCACCTAAAATAACATCAAGGAAAAGGGGGGTTTGAGGTGAGGGTACTGTATTGATCATAGTTCACTCACATCACGCTCACATTTCTCTAAACAGCGTGCCTCTATTGCAGTTGAGCTCTGCGCTCGTTCTTTTGTCTCTTCTTCTTCTCTCTTTTGGGGAAAACAAAATGCTGAACAAAACTGATTCAGTTCCCTTGCCTTCCACATAATTGTTGGCGCACACATTGTGGTTCCTCTCGGTTCTTAGCCATAGGAGACAATATTTTGCACTCAAAGCCCTTCCTGCCAGATACAGACTAGATCAGACTTTGCCATACATAGTACAAATATGGGAATTTTCTTGTATTGGTACCAGCTGTGTGTGTGGTAAGAGGAGACTGTCACAGTTTTGCTCTGGTCGGACTGGAAAGACTTTTCCCCTTTACACTCTGTGCTGCTTGGTTTCAGGGAGGCGGGGGTGTTCTAACTTGCATTGCTTTGCATGTTGACTCATGTTGTGTCTCTGGGAACATTGTGCTTGGTGTGAAGTGAACAGCTGTGTCTTACAATATCATTGCATACCTTGTTTTTTTTTCAGTTTCCTCTCTTTCTGCTGGTACGGGTAAAGCTTAGACAAAAGCAGCTTTGTAGGGTGCGATGATGTCATTACCTGCATTGTGAGAAGTTGCCCATTTAAAGTAGGCGGGTTATTAGTGCGATAATAGAAATCTCAAAGGAGCATTAACAACCCTTACTTATCAAACTGGAAAGCGAGGAAGTAATCTACTGTCAGGAAATCACCCTGCACCAGCTTGAGTAATTGTGTTCCAAAGACATTGCACTGTTGCAAAAAAAAAAGTACTGTACCCATTTGGAAAGGCAAAACAAAGGCACCAAAGTCATTTTCTGTTTCTGCTTTTTCATTGATTGCTTAAATTAACAAACCATATTGCTATTGTTGCAGCAGTCTTTCTGTATATTCTAATCTTTTGTCTGTATAATTTTATTGAGTGAATAAGGTGAACAATGTGTGGGAACATAATTTGAACACATTCAGTTTCAATTTGTCTGCATACAAATTTTTTTGTTTGTTTGTTTGTTTTCTGTTGTTTTTTTTATTTCTACATTTAGAGACATGTAAAATGCAGATTTTTGTTCAGCAGTTGGTTAAAGGACGTCTAATGATTGATTTAGTGCTGTGAAAATAGTCTTAGCTCTCAGCTGGAGGTGGCTTTTACATCCTTTCACTCTGTATGTTTACAGTAATTAATAGACATAGTTATTACATATCATTCAGCAACATATAATTATACATTAAAGCAAAGTGTTTTGTTTTGGGGTTTTTTTCTTTCTGTACTTCACAACTTGATTGTCACTTTTTCTTTAGCTCCATTCAGTCGTCTGTGAAGTTATAATGAGACATGGCAAAACATATTAAATGTCACAAAGCACTTGGTGGTCCCACCGTGTGTTGCTCTATACTGTTCAATGGCAAAAGACCTGAATTTCCATTTAGGGTACATTCCCAAAGGGTCCCCATACAAGCCTTAAAAAACATGTGACAAGTTAAAGAGAGAAGATCCAGCCTCTCCTCCTCTAGTGCGGTACTGAGCCTCAGTACCAACATGGCGCTCAGTCAAACTGCCATAGTTGAATGTCAAACATTAGCATGGTTTTGTGCTTTAGGATGCAGAGAGAGGTACACAAACAGGGACAGCGCTGTCCTGCCCTTATGTCTCAGGCAGGTGCAACATGGATTCATTACAGTGGTATCGTACAATGCTTGTACTCATGTGCTCTTTGCTGATGTTGTGAAATACTAGCCTATTCTTGTCTTAATGCGGGCTTGTCAGCGTAATCTCTGACACTACCACAAAACACCATTAAGCTTCACGGTGAATGTGGCTCAGCTTGTGCCTTGCATCAGTTATGGTGACATGGATAGAAGAATGTTATAAATGAACTTGAGGCTGGGCATTTCCTAGTAGTTATTTGAAGTGCTCTGTGCAGCATTGACATTGCCTGTGCATAATGACCTAGTGGTGGCAGCAAAGAAGTATGCTGATGCTTCATTAACTTCAAAGAGCATCCTTGTGCCTCCCAACAGTCTCAGACAAGCCAGCTGAGACATGGCAGGTGAGAGAGCCCACTGCTGGCTGCTGTTCAAGGCTGCAGCATCGGGCCTCAGTAATGCTAGCTAAGTGTTCTCTGCAGAAAAGGAAGGTGAACAAACCAATATCTGCAGTATGCAGTATTTGTTCAATAGCTCACAGAGCTGATCATTTCTAGACTAATGCTACTCATGAAATAATTATTTCATCCCTGGAAGTGGTATTTGAATTCAGATGCACTGAGGGGAGTTCTGATTTTACTCAGTCATCTTGGTCTTCTTTAGCCTGCACTCAGAACAATGATAAATATGACACTTAAACAATCTATCAAACACAACATAACATCATTGTACATAGATTTGTCACTATCAGAACCTGGATTTATCCAGATACACAACTACTAGCTGCATTATACTTTTACTTTTGAAGTAGATTTTTTTTTTTTAGATTGAAACAGCAATAAACACCTGCCAGGGAGACAACCGAGCTTCCACTGTAAGGAGGATAAGATGTCCGTGACCACTTGTTTGTATCACAGAAAACCTATTTTCGCGCACCGGGAAACAACACTGATGGAGCACTTAAGGAAGGTGCATTTTAATCAAGCTCCTCCGTTTTCATGGACGGATTTGTGGGAGCTGCATAACTGTCACCTCGGCAGATAGCAGGGCCATGGAGCACCTTGTTTCAATTAGTTTGGGGATAGTGTTTGCTGCGGAGATGGCATCGACTGTGGTAAGTCACATGGGCTAAGACAGCTTTCTCCAAGGACGTGTGTTCTGCAGATATGGTGTCGCTTGTCAGAATCTAATGAACCACTCTCCTGTTTTAATCAATCCTCGCACTCAGAAAAAGAGGTGAAAGTCTGAGGGATAAAGAAAGGAGGGGGATCTATAGCAAGAGAGATGAGCTTCGTGTAATGGGCCTCTTCTCAGAAAATACCTCTCTCATTCACATTCAGTTCAGAAGTCTCCTGAGGCAAAGTTGACAAGTCGTCAGATCTTATAAATCAGCTAATTACTAAGGGGCATCAGTTGCCATGTTAAAAAACACAGTCAATTAAACCCCCTCACTATGAAAGTTATTTTTGACGATACATTCTTGGCAATTTTTTGGTCTAATACGAATGTCATCAAACAGTGACTGCTGTAAAATATTGCAGCTGTGGAAGCCAAAAGGAAGACGGCTGAATAATGCGGTTAAACCTCAGAGATCAAACCTTCCCAAGTTAAGAGAGCAAATTCAGTCTTTCATTAAGATAATCAGCTTTTCCACCATCACACTCTGTTTTCGTGCTCGAAACTAATCGATGCTGCCATCTTAAATTTCTCCGCAGCACATAATAAGACATGATAAATGGCCATTTTGTCAGGATGGCCTTACAATTATGTCGTTATCACCCCTGAGAAAGAGGATATGTGGTTTTATTCTTGGCAGTACACAGTTATGTGACATGTGGGAAAATTCCTTTCAGTGAAGCAGCACAATCAGTGCAGAATTAATTTTTGTTTACCCACTTGAATACTCTTTTAAAGTTAATATTTTTTAACCTTGACTCTCCGACACAAGAGTTCTAATCTTTCTTAGGTAGAAGCCGAGCTGAGACAAAGACGAGGCATAATTCTTGCCACATTCGCATCGAATCAGCTGCGAGGGATGATATCAGATCAGCTCGGGGTCAGCCAGTATGTGAACCATTCAGTGATTCCACTTACGGCTAACTTTCATCCTCCTTTGTTGAAGCTGTGTCACTGAGCTGCTTTGGAGAGCAGAGGTGCAGTCTGCTTTGCTACAGGGTTTTGCCACTCGGGTTAAACAGGATGGAGTGAGAGCGTTCTCTTCAATTTAGCAAGAAGGCGTGAGGATGGATACTTCTGTAAGCACAGGCAACCAGTGCCGACATGTGTTCACGCTCGCCTGAACAGGCAATAGTTCGCTCCTGTGTGAGAAGATGAAGAGGTGTGGGGAAAAATATTAACCCTATGATACAAATGAGACAAATAAAACATAGCGAGTTCAATGGAAACATAAATAATTGAAGGTATCCATGTGACTCACAGAGATGCTTCAGTGGGTTTGATTTTTGGAATTTAGTTGAAGAGGTAAAGTGGATTCCAGACGTGGGCTCCCAGGCAAACAGAAACTGGGAGCGGTGCAGAGGTTGAAGTGAGGACAGGATTCTGTTTACATGATTTTATATAACAGCCTGTGTCAACTCCTGGTGTTCACTGCTTGTCACTTTCTCTATCTTCCAAATCCTAAAGTACAATGATATGCAAAGACAGCGAGACACAGTGGTAGGGAGAGGGGCTGACATTCTTTTAAAAAGTACTTGCATGGACTTTTCCATTGTTTATTTCCCAGTCTCACCTAAATTTTACTGGCTCTGCATAACCAGTGCAAGCAAATGAGATCTTTTGCTGAGAACATTAGCTATGTCTCTATAATGATTCCAAATGCTTTGCCACCAGGTTGGCAGGAAAAGCAGCAGCGGGTTGTTGGCAGTGGCAGAGGGAGCTTTCTCAGCATAATTTTAAATTACTGAGCAGGAGATGTTGCTCTGAGCTGACATTAGATGTTGTAATTGTCCTAAAACATATTACAACTAGAACTGGATGCGTAACACACCGTGTGCTGTTGTCAGATTACAGTTATCAAATTAAAGGAGCCACAATTAAACATTCAGTGGACCTTTATTATGCAGATATTGTCCCCATAAATTCTCATTTCACAATAGAGTTTTTCTCAAAATCACCCCCTGGTTCCAAGTCTTTTCCAGATACATTAACTGCTGAGGATGATGTTTAAAGATCCATTGAAATGGACACATATTTCTGCCCATCTAGTCAAATAAACTTCCTCTCTCTGTAACTGATAGCCCACTGATATATATTGTGATTGATTTGTTTTGATTGATTTTTTTGTTTGAACAAGAAATACATACAAAGAAGCTCCTGGTGGTTGTCATGGCAAATGCATTAACTATTGTCCACGGTGGCTGCCACACAAAAAACAATACAATCGAGTTTATAGTTCTATCTTTCAGAATCATTTAAGCTACTGAATTGCTTTAAGCTCTGACTTTCTCCTGTGCTTTCTATTCAAAACACTTCCAATCCCTCCTCACTGGTCTCCAACAAATAACAGTAGGTGCTGATGGCGTAGTTCATTTTCATCCGCTGAGAAGCAGGGATGTTGCTCCCTCTGTCACTGCAGGGTCTGTCGGTTTTCTTAACGTGAAGGCACACTGATTGCTCCGTGTAATAAAACTTGCAAGACTGCAGCAAGAACACCCTTGAATAAAACAAGCATCACACCATATATTACTGACATCTAACAGCAGAGCCGCTCCACGCAACCATTTGTCTCTTTCTTTTCTCTGACAGAGACAAGAGACATTATGATGTCAGCTTTGCAAAGGCTCCCCCAGCAATGTGAAATTTGTTTGTCTTCGGCTGTCATGATGGAGTTTGTCTCAGTCTGGGCGCTATAGCACATTGCACTGTCGTCGTCTCACATCACCACCTGCATTATTCATAGGTTCAAAGGCCACACGTCTATATGTTGTATATCATTACACCCCCACTTCAAGTAGACATGTGCTATCAGGAGGGTTGAGGAGCATGCTCCATGTCTTGGTCGCCTGCTCCCCCTGCTAGGTTCTTATCACCCTTGAACTTGGATTTGTATACAATCCTAGGAGGTTTAAGTTAACAGGCGGGTAAAGCGACTTTCCAGCCACCGTGTCCTCACTACAGGAGGGGCTGCTTGCTGCTAGGATCCTTCCAAAATCACACCTCATTATCCAAATGAGACATTAGCATAGAGTATGCGCTCTCCCGCACATACTCTGTAGGCCGTCCCAAACGGCCATGCCGTGTTGCTCAGTGCCAGGGGAAGGCATTGTGGCTGCAGCTCATTTCCCATAAAATGGAGGAGGGGGTAGCTAAGTGTGCAAAAGGGTCTTTCCTATTTGGAGAAGAGATAGCCTGGCTAGCGGAGTGAAATGGAAACGTCACCAGGGTAGAGCATGTGAGAGCAGAGCAGCTGAGATTGCGGTGATTTATCTTAACATTTGTTTCTGCATGGCTTGCTGTTTCTGCTCTCCGGAGGATATGCACAGGAGAAGGATGTGGCAGACAGATGGAGCAGGGGGGATTGGCTGAGCCCCTTCGGCCCAGCTCTGCTCCTCTGTCCTCTTCCTTCTCCCTTCTGTCCACCCGTGTGGTGTTGGATCTGTCACGCCTCCCTGAGAGCCTGATGAAGTAGGTCAGACACTGTCCCAGGGTCTGACCACTGGCTGCAGAGCTGCTGCTGCCGCTGCTGCTGATGGTGATGCTGTGCGGTGATTCACTCATTACACACACAGCTCCAAAACAACAACAACAAGAGAAGAAAAACAACAGAGGAGCAACTGGGGGTAGGGTGGTGTGGTAAACACACAGTGGCCTGACCCCTCCTGGCTTAACACGTACAAACATGCAGATTTGCTTGCTGCACGTCCACTGACCTAATAACTCATTCTTGCAGCACTTTCCCAACCACAAGCAAGCTAACAGGAGATGGATTAGTAATTTTACTTTATGAGCAAACATGAATTTTAAGGGCATAGGTGTTTAGATGATACCCACTGTAGCACAAAGAGACCATAATCTGCAAGGATACTTTCTGAATCCTTTTGGAGCAGAAATAGTTTTCCAGCAATTTCTGCTCTTATTTACCATCATAGACATATTTTCTCGTCAGTGTGACTTCTGTATCAGCTACGTGCCACAGATGACGTCACCTGCGTTTTGATGTCAGTATTTCACAGTTTTATCCCCTCCAGCACATCCCGTGTCTGTTATCGCTTGTTTTCTTTCACAGGGAGACAAATTGCTGGTCTGAGTGGCGTTTACCTGCATGTACGTTGAACTCAGGCCTCTGTAAAATCAGTGATAGCATAAAACATACGTTGACAAACAGGGAGGTGGAAGGAAGTGTGCGATAGGGCGAGAAAGAGCTTTGCCTCCATGTCAACTCCCCAGGCGGCGTGTTGAGTTCCTGTCAGTGATGAGCCTTTATTCGCTGTGGCAGCATTACATTTCCGTGACTTCACAACCACTGGCAAAGTCAGACAGGGAAGTAATGAGAATCGCTGGAATCGCTGAATTAATGCGTCTTCCCCGACTGTCCCTGTTCTCAGTCATTCATTATGCCATTCTTTATTTGCCATTGTCACTCCCTAACCTCTCAAAGGCACTCACTCCATCTTCTTTTATCCTTGTTGCCACTCCTCAACTTCTTAGAGTAGCCTTTTATTTCCTTTTCATCTTCTATTGTCAGAAGCTTGTTCCTCATTTACTCATATTAAAACACTACTCTCAGCACCACTCCCTGAAAATCCTCTCTCATCCCCCCCCCATCCTCTGTCATAACACCTTACAACTCATTGCACTAAGACTCAGGAATGTTTGTACCTGTCTCTCTCCTTCTCTTGTTCATGTGCAGACACGACTGGAGCGCATTCAGAAACAGTACCTGCAGGACAGAGTTGTGAAACAGTTTCACTCGCTTTAAAGCCCCTTCAGTGTCAGACATTCCTCACACAATTCTTTCAATATCTTTGAACGTTTGCTGCTGGTGGTTGTTTTGTACTGTAGCTTAAACTGGAAAAAAAAAACCAAAACAACAAAACCCTCTGTGTTGTTTTCAGTAGCCAAAAATCTGGTACGGACATGATGTGTCAT
>JAUBNQ010000005.1:4141646-4154124 GCA_032353495.1 Ctenopoma kingsleyae | reverse complement strand
TTTTTTTTTTGTCTTTTCAGTGTGCCGCATTTGTTTAGCATTTGTTTCCCTTAAAGACTCACTTCTGCTTTACACAAATGACTCAGAGGAAGAACACTCATCGAGTTGTGAAGGAAACAGATTTTGTCACTAAAATGTTTGGAGGTAGTAAATCATCCACTTGATCGTGTCAGACGTGAGTTGTTCCGAAATGGTAAGATTAATGCGAGACAAAATGGCATGGTTGCAGCGTTTGAATAGCTGCAGTATTTCATGTTATTCATTACCTGTGTAAGTCTATCATGCCTCTGGATTGAATTATAGCCTTTCATAGCACATCTTGGCACCTATTAATCTCAATAGTAGACTTTAGTTGTTGCAACTCAAGGTTACCCCACTATCTGCGTTTTTCCACAGTGGTGTTAATAGACACTGCCTGGAACAGTATCATTGCTGTTGTTTTGCTGCTTTGAGGTCTTTTTTTATTTATCTGTTGGCAGGTGTTGCCAATAGCGATGGCGTGCTGGTGAAACGCCTACTCCCTCCTCTGTGCTGTCAAACATCCCTTCGCACCCCGACCATTTCAAATGTGTTTTATTATTAGTGTTTCTATAACGTGATTAGTTTGTTCCATAGCCTTTCCAATTTCACATATGCGTGTCCACGGAGTGTAAGTGCTAGACAAAGCCGCCGAGGCTCGAGAAATCCTGGCATTTAGGCATCCTTCATGTATGCACAAGGCCAGTGTGCTGAAAGGGAGTCGGTGTTATGATGTGACCTTGCGGAGGCACACGTCCACAGCAGAAGTCGTCTGGATAACATGGTGAGAGCAGGCAGTCCTCTTTGCCAACACATCTCTTTGATTTGCAGAATAACTGCTGCTGCACTGAAGTGATCCGATGAGCCTTTCCTGGTGTTTCTGAGCTTTTGTCTTCGCTTTTAAAAGCAAAACAAGTACCCTTGTTACAGGAGGTAGAACCACCTTTTGGAACAGTTTCCAATGCTTCCTCTAAAGTGGCTCCGTCGACAAAAACCCTATAAAAACACAGTGTTTACAACTGCTTTCATGTCTGTAGTTTGTATGGACTGTTCCACATTTTGCAGTCATTACTGCAGACATTCACATTCTTCAAATACAGGTGTGTAGGAGGTGTCACCTGATCTTTACAGAAATGGAGGTGATGATGAGCATCGTCTTTTTCTGCCACTGTTCTGTAGTTTTAGTGGTTTTGCATTGTGTGTTTTTCACCTGTCTAAGTGGTAAATATCAAGTCTTTAAACCTTAGAAATGCAAAGCAAAAAGCTTCCTAATTAAGACTGAGCAAGCAGACTGATGAGACCAGAGACAGATCGTAGCAGATAAAGTCAGTGAAGGGTGAGGAGAGGATTACAGAAGAACGTTTTCCCTTTTCTCTCTGCTCCTTCAATCCTCTGGATTTTCACCCCTCTTTAGACTTGGTGGGAGGACGTGTTCTCGAGCAGGGGTGACCTGGCTCTGCTCTCTCATTCATGTGTGTAATGAAGGCCTGTGTCTGAATAATCCCATTAGGTGGTCAGATTAAAACCTGAGCTGATATTTGAGACTGTGCCCGGCTCCGCTTTAGAAATTGGAGAGCTTTGCTGTTGGCCCTGGGAGAAAGGGTGCAGGAGAAGAGAGACCAAGGAGAGTGACTGTGTTTGGGAGGTCTCTCCTTTGGTGTAAGAGAACGCCATTGTAATTAAAGCAGAGGAAGGCTTCAGTAGCTTCTGCTCATGTTGAACTTTTTATATTTTTTTGTGTTACTTGATGAGTACGGCAGAGGTTGTCAGATTTGCAGCCATGTTCTTGTTTGACTTTGACTTTCTGAATAACATAGCACTTAAATTTGGCTAATTTATGGTCACTTTTTATATAAGTTTCCAATTTCAGAAAAGAAAAAACTACTTTTCCATCAAGATTAACATAATTGTGTGTATTACACATAGTAATTTCCTATTTAAGGCAGTAATGATGCAGTCATGTTATCTGCCAGTTGTGGCCTTTACTTTGCAGCAGCTCTCGATGTTGGCACATGTCCACAGATAATATGTGAACGTCTAAGTTGTGATTAAAACCCGATGGCATAAGGCTCAGATGCAGTACAGTGAAATACTCTATATCTAAATGATTTGCTTCTTTAGTATTTTAGCACACGTGGTTACCAGATCCATACGCTAGTATCTGTGCTGAGGAGATTCAAATGTCTCATCATAGTTTGTTGATAAATCAGTACAACAGTATAAAAGAAACCAGTAGCAGGAAATCTTTACTGTATCTCATCTGACTTGTCTTGCCTTGTTACATACTGTACATACATGTATGTGGTTTGCCCTGCACCATTTGTTTATTACACACACACACCTTTCTGTTGAGGATTCAGTGTTTTCCAATGAAGTTAAATGTACCTGTGCTCTGCAGGTTTAGACTAGAACTACTTGTGCTCCTCGAGGCTTTGATCACGTTTCAGATAAAAGTCTCTCCCGTCTCTGTGCTCACATGAGCCTTGCTCTTTTTCTTTTCTTTTTTTTTTTTTTTTTGTTCTTAAGGGAAGAGACATGGTTTTCAACACGTATTACTGTAAACAACAGCAGCACTTTAGTCATGAGCATTGTTTATGTTGTGTGAATAGGCTTTGTGCTCTCTAAAATGGTGGAATGAATGTGATGGCTCAGTTTAGCTGCAGTTATGGTGTCATTATGGCAGTTGTGCATTTAAAACAACATATCCATTTTGTATTTGCAAGACAAAATTTCAGACTTGTGACCGTGGCGTCTTACTTATTGTTTGTCTCTACCAGTCCATTAGTCATTGTCACTCTGTTCTATGTTACAGCACATCTTTGACTAATTTAATAATAATTTTCTCTGTCTTTCCTGAATAATATATATTTAATATATTTTCTCCTGGAAGCATATTCTATTTTTTGCTGTCTGCTCTGCTGCCTGAATTTAAGAGCTTCATGTTTATCAGCTCTCTTGATGCATTGTGGCTGCACATGCTTGGCTGCTTATAATCATCTCTGGCAGTGCACTCATTTCATTAGTGCTACACTGATGATGAAGATGGTTATATGTCACGCTGTGCAATTTTATGCTGGACTGTACTACAGTATGTCATTGAATGTGTGCACTTTGATTTGTGTGAATCCTGCGGAGTTGAATGAGGAAGGCTTCAAAGGCCACATGAATTAATTCCTCCACAGTTTTATTTTTGTTTTATTTCCCTCAGTCTTCCAAACAGAGGAGTTGATGATTAATGCATGCTGACAAAGCTTCATTCACTTTAATCTCTTCAGTCTTTTTGCTCTTTGATGATGTTGTGTGTTGGACTGGTTGTTTATTTCATTCTTTATATGTCTTAAATTGCATGTGAATGTTAATGACTGAGCCTGGCCACACTGTTGGTAAAGGCTCCATTTGGGTTGGGGGGGCGGGGTTTGCCGTGGGGTCTTCCTTTCCCCTTTGCTTTTCCGTCCTTGTCTCCCTTACTTCATCTTTCCTTAAAAAAAAATGCACCTGCACAAAAGCACCTCCTCCCACCAGAGCACTGACACACTCCCTTCCATCTGTCTTTTCCTACCCAGAATTCCCTAACAACCCGCCACCTGGGGGCCATGAGATCCCGCAGGAGCAGCACAATGCAGGTGCCGCCATCGGGGGCGCTGTTGGGGGAGTCGCCCTGTTGGGCATTGCAGCCATACTCCTCTTCATATTCCTACGCCGCCGCCAGCGCACCTTCAAGGGAGACTACAGCACCAAGAAACACGTGTTTGGGAACGGGTACAGCAAGGCCAGCGGCCTGCCTGCCCACCCCCCAATGCCCAAGAACCTGCAGTATCCGGAGGACTCAGATGATGAGAAGAAACCTGCTCAGATCGGTGGCCCCGGAGGCTTCGAGGCAAGCGAGCGCGATTTTGACCACGAATCAGAGGACCTGAAGAGGCCCTATTTCACTGTGGACGAAGGAGAGAGCCGAGATTATGACGAGCGGACTCTAGCTTTCCAGTATGACCCTGAACCTGAGATAGCCGATGATATGATCTCTCAAACCGACGGCTCTGTCATTTCTAAGAAAGAGTGGTATGTGTAGTGGCATGCAACAACCAAACCAAACAACCCTTTGTCCCCCACCTGCATTCCACCGCACCCTTCACCTCCATCACGACCCCACCCTCCCATTGGTCAAACTGCACCTGTCACAGTCCCATTCCTCTTTTGAATCAACCTAGTACTCCTGCTCACCGATTCACCCCACATCAGACCCCATCTAGCTAATCTCAATTAGAAAATTCGAGCATCTATTTAAAGTGCTAGCAACATCAACTTCTGACATGACAGCATTGATATCAGTTCCATAAGGTGAATGGGCAAAGAATACACACTAAGGTATGTAAATGAACTCGTTGTCACTGACCTTTGTGGCTAGGGAGGTGATTTGTTGATTAATACTAGTGTATTATTCTTTTTGTGTATTTTTTCCATCTTATAAATGTATTAAATGTATAAAAAGAGACTACAGGTTGAGGTTTGCTGAGCACATTTGTGAAAGTCCTACACTGGATGTACAATTAATTTTTTGTTAGTTTGTTGTTTGTTTTCTCATTGCTGTTTTTGTTATTTTTATGATGTCTTTTGTATGATTTTTTTAAGTGTTCATAGAATTTAGTTAAGTGTCTGACATAATTACAGGTGGAGTCACACGTGTTTATAAGTTTGTGGTCAAATTTCAGAGAAAGGAAAAAAAAAAAAATTGTGGCATATTAGCACCTGTGTCATTTCTCTTGTTTGTCACTGGGGTTCAGCATTCATGAAATTACAAAACTTTTGCATATTAACAGCGTTAAAAGCAGAAACTGTATGTTGTTGCTGTTTTCCAAAGAAATGCTTAGTGTTTCTTGACCCCCCCTGTATTTATATGCTTAATTTGTTTGTTTACTGAGGGAGAGTCAGTCTACTGAGCCGTATGGGGATGGCAGTAACAACTATCAAGTGTTTTTTGTTTAGATTTTTTTTTTACCTATATTTCAATGACATAAATTAGTTCCCACATTAGTGAGTCAGACTAGAGGGGGAGTGAAGGGCTGCAGTTGTATCATAGACAACTATATCTATTTTTCAGTGATGCATTACAGTCACATCTGAAAGAGTTTTGGTGAGTGTCACAGTGAAACCTTCAATAATGCTCTGAAATGTCATGATTGTCACTTGACTTGAACAGGTTGACCTGTGTATATGAGCTCTAAATCTTACCACTAAAATGAAATGTCTGTTTTTTTGTTTTGTTTTGTTTTGTTTTGTTTTTGCCTTGAGTTGTCATGATTATGTCTTATTCAAAATTTTTAATCAAATGGATGTCAGAGAAAAGTGTCAGGGGAATTTCCCAATGATGACTTTGTCTCTCCTTTGGCTTAAGCCTCCTAACACACGTCAACAGCGTTTTCTGTGAGGATTCGTCCATGGACACAGGGGACAAAGACGGGAGGAAAATACCAACTGATGCTTTTATTTGCGTCTACAGATAAAAACATTTTAACACGTAAAGGGAATTGAAAATATGATGGTGGCTGTGCTGGATTATAATAAGTCACCTGCTGCTTTTTTTTGGTGTCCATCTTTATTTTTCTTTTTAAAATGAATTTCAGTTGTTTGTGGGATTTTAAAGGAATTAATTGTTATCCTTCTCTCAATGTTGGCAAGTGAATATGCCAATAGGGATGCGGTGACCCTGTCTGATGGCATTACAGCTATGGCTCCTTAAAATCACTGTTATTAAGCACCAGTGGATGCTAGGATAGCAAATGACTTGTTTCTCTCCACAGCATTGAGGTCCATTACACAATCAGCAGCTTCAAACAAAGAAAAAAATTGCTTTGTGATCAAACAGAATCAAAGGAGTGGATCTAAACCACATATCTGAGTGGCTCTGAACAATATAAATACTGTATTAAGCCTTATTTTATGCATGTTTTTGTGTGGGAGTGGAAGTGCGTTTGTTGCTATTTTTTCTGTATCGATTCCAGTGCGGTCGTCCTCATTTGCAGCTCAAATGACAACATTTTGTCAGTGTTGTCGGTATTGACAGAGGTATGAGTTTATGGGCACAGAGTACCCAGCAACAATATTGCAGTTAACACAAAAAGTATATAAATATACATATATATATATATATATATAAATAAAGATGAAAAAAATAGCATCTCTGTGACGGCAGATCCTCTCTGCCGGATGGAGATGTGTGTCCATGCTTGTCTACTGAATGTTTTTAGATGAGCATGTTAATCATGAGCCTCAAACTATATTGTATTTTCAACACAATTTAGCATTACAAAAGGGGAACTATCGTGTTCTTATTAAGTCTAATGATTTCAGTTTAGTTCGGTTTCATTATTTGTTTTTGAGTGTATCCCCTACAGTTAGAGAGCAATACATGTGGTGTACAACAGAACATTTCAGAGGGTGAAAACTAATTTAGAAGAGCAGAATTGCTGCTCCTCAAAGTGCAAAAGCGAATTACAATTTTATAGCCTTTATTTTATTGTTCACCTGCGGACGGACTGCTTTGCTGTAATGTTTCGGTTCCAGTGCCAGTTTGCATCACTGCATAATAGAGACAAATGTATGAAAAACACGTTTTGTTTTTTATTTGCATTCAGTGCCTATCAAGTTAGGAGACATGAGGTAGTTGAACAGTTGCTGCTCTGTCGTTTAAGTTATTCCTGCCTTGAATAACACTATGAAATGATAAATGATGGTTGCTCACTTGTAATGAACTTTAGTTGTTATAGCTGGGATGTTATTCTGTGCCAGCTCCAGCACAGTATCAACAATGCATCTATACTTGATCTTCAAGAAGCCACATTGAGTACAATTTGAAAAAAAAGTATAATCATGGCTAAATGGTGACACAGCACTTTTTTTTACTGTCAATACTGGATAGTTTAAGTCCTGAAGACATGTAACTTAGTCACGCATCGATGACTTTTTAAGCACAAGAATTGAAACTCTAATCCAGTGAAAAGAGATTTAACTTGTAAATTTAAAAAAAAAAAAAAAAGCTACTTTGGCCCTAAGCAAAGATCAGCTCAACACATTCTTAAAGCACAAGTTCAAGGTTTCATTTGACTTTATTTTTCTGCATCCACTACAAAACCACTGCCACACTTGCTTCTCAGACATGTTGGAGAAAGAAGGAGCTTTCGGATCGGAGTCAACATTCTGTATTCTGGTAGATGTAAACATCGTCTTCACGTTGTCGGGGTGTTATGAGTTTCTATTTTGTAATACTGACTGTAACTTCATTCCATCCTAATCTACTTTTTTGTATTCAGTATGTTCAACATTCCACTGTAAATACTGTACATAGGGTCGAGATTATAGTCCGGATTTATTTAGGGACAGCTGCATAGGGTACCCTGTTCATGTAAAATATACCTATTTTGACTGCGACCATAGACTTGATGATGGATAGATGAAGTTGATGCATTGCTTATTTCCAAAGTCCCACAGAAAAATGCTCCTGATACGTTTTTACCACGCCACTAGCGGCTTCACTGTCATACAAAGGGGTGATGCATACAGTTTGTCGACTTAATGTTATCGAAAGAAAATGAAAAGAGAGAAATTGTCTGTATGCATCCATGTGAATGTATATTTCTGAGGGTGTTACAAATATGAAAAAAAAAAATCTCTTGTTCAATTGTGATGACCCAGTGAAGTAACTTGTATTTGTTTTAAACATTAAATGAGTTCAATAGTCAACACTGTTCTGTCCCAGTTCACTGATTGGGTAGATGTGTTTTAGTACGTTTTCTGATTCGATATGGTTCATGTGTGCAACACATTTCTTATCACTGTGTATTGATTTTGGCAATTGCAGCCTTTTGCCGATATCTTTGATCAGTAATGTATCCCTGTCACCCCCCCATGCAGGTGCTTATTTGGATTTATTTTTCAGCTGTCTCAGTTTCCGTGAACCTTAAATGTAAGAGATACAAGGTTTGTTCTGCAAATAAACTTTTCTTCACTTTGAACAACGGCATACTTCGTTAGAACAATATTTAAATCCAGATGTAGCTCTGCTAATTTCATTTTCGTCAAATCCTCAGAGTTCTGTGTTACAGCTTCCAATATTCTGCTGTATATTGCAGCTCTGGTTTTCAGAATTAAAGACTCTCCTGCCAGCTGCAGGTAAAAAAAATGATTCTCTTCACAATCTCCCTGGTTTTCATTCCAGTTTTTGTTTCTGTGTATAAGACACATCTATAAAAATAAAATCAACTCTGTCGAACACGAGTAGAAAATCATAATTAATACATTTCTTAATCACTCTTACAAACACTGGTTTGTCCAAAACTGCTTCGACCACACATTTTTAAAAAGCTGACAACGTCCATGTGGTGATAATAAGCTAATACAAGAGAAAGGGATGAATGTGATTCATAAAAAGGGGCTTCAGTTGTTATTACTGTAGCTTTTTGTGAGATTTGTCTTTAATTGGAGAGTAAAAAATTGTCAGACAGATGTTGATATTGAGTTCCATGCTTAATGAAGCTACAGTGATGGGATGAGAGAGGCCTAGTGTAGAGCCAGACAGATCTGTCTCAGACTGTGGGACTCAAGTGCAGACATCTGCACTGTGCACATTAAGAACAGCCCAGAGTTTGCAGCTGTTGCCATCCATTTGCTAAAAGAGCCCTTTGTAGCCGAAGGGGCTTTGATGGCACATAGGCTTTTAACATGCATGGCCATCTAGTTTTTTTCCTCCTCCTAACAGAGACACAAGTGGAATTCTACAACATTTCCTCTATCAAAGTACTCTTATGAAATACGGCCGGATTTTTATTCTAAAATGTGTTCCTTATGGGCAGTAAATTCAACAGCCTCATAAGATGATGTCACCGTTCAGTGCAGCATAAAATACCAATTATTTTATGTTGATCTATTATTGTAGGCTTAGAATTCAGTATAATATCATAGAAGGAAGTTCAAACATTTGATGCTAAAAATGTCTTCATTATTTTTCTGGTGAATCACATTAACATTCAACTTGAGTTTACATTGGGAGTCAGATTGATTCCACATTGACAGGTCACTAAACTGGTTTAATACCCTGGTTGGTTGTGTTGTCAATCGACGAAGAACTTGAGAAAGCACCCAGACAGCCAATACCATGAGTCATTAAACTACATGAAATCAACATATCATACACGCATGAGACATTTATTGGGCTGGAAACAGAAGGAGAGTTTCACTCACTGGTCAATGTTCAGTTTATAGCCTTGAAGAAAATGTTATACAAAGCCACATACTAACATAAAAAAGGGAAATTGTCAGATTTATTCTAACTTGTGTCTGTTAAAAAAACTCCAAAAAGTGCTGTTTTGTCACCATGACAAATGTTTTGTTCATGTCTAGTCTCCATCTAAAAACTTTTTTCTTTTTTTACATAAACAGCTGTTTGCAGCTTCTAGAAATATGTATTATGCTCTTGTTTTTTTTTTTACCTGTTTTCCTGTTTTACTGTTAAATATTATTTTCCTCTCATGTTAAAAATTCCAAAAGGTTTAATAACAAGGATTTTCACTGTACACTCCACTGAGATGACATAAATGAATAAAGTCAATCTTCAGCCTTGCAAAGTATAAAACATACAAAGTCCATCACAGTAGTCATCATGAAGGTTTACTGTTATATGTTTCTAAACATATAATTTTGGCTTTTGTTGACAGCTGCCAGAACACAGTGCATTACAGCATGCTGCATATGAGGCTGCAAAGCCACAGAGTGGTCAAGTGCCCATGGTGACCCTGTCCACTGCAGAAAGTGCCTATAATGAGCATGTCAGTGTCCAGACCATGGACAGCTGGGTGCAAGGTTTACCTAAGGGTGCAACAGCCCCAGGGTGCAATGTGGGAGTCCAAACTATGGAGGCTCCACCTCACAACTTAGAGAACTTAAAGGATACGCTGCAGACGTCTTGGTGCCAGACGACAGACGACACCTTCAGACATCTTGCAGAGTCCATGCTTCAACAGATCAGAGCAGTTTTAAATGTTGTGGCTGGTCAGTGTTTATCTTATACCAATGTCAACTGTGAGCGTGAAACATTTTCACAAGAATTTCACCATTTAATTGGTTGTGTCAAACTCATTATCATCCTCTGTCTTAAAGCACTAATACTGCTGTTTTGTCTTGATGTTACACCAAAGAAAAAAACAGCTGCATGATAATCATCAGGAAAGAGTGCGTACTTAAGCTGTTGAAATTTTCCCCTTCCCTCACGGTATTTTCACTGATCAGATGATCAAAGATGTCCTCAGTTGACTTCTGTCATTTCTAACTTCTATTATCTGTATTTCCACTCTCAGCGTTGTGTTTTTGTCTTCTCAGATTTTGGCTCTCATGCAAGGAATAGCACAACTAAAGTTGACACATTTCACTTAGAGCACCATCCAAAATGCAACACACAGTAGACACAGAGACGTTTCCCTGCCACGGCCTAGCTCGCACTGTTCTCTCCGTCCCTTCGAACTGCTCTCTCAACAATGAGCTGTTTTCGCTCCATAATGCTGCAGCCAACGCTGAAAAAAAAAAACCCACTATTGTAAATGAATAGCTCAGAAGTATTGTATCTCAAACACTAGCACTCACACTTGGCTCAGTGTTTCTCCTATGTTTTGAGCTGATTAGGTATTTGCCATTCATTTAGGGTCTTTTCAGCACCCGTGCATGTACTTTACATATAAATTCAGTTTGTGAGTACAGCCATGTATCTGATACCACTGAGCCTACAGTATGGAGGGCTCAGAGAAATCTGTTAACTGGTACACATGCAACATTTGGCATCCATAGTGTTTTGTTTTGTTTGCTTTTTGCATTTTTCTGCATTCCCTTACATGAAACACAGTCATTGCTAACCCCTCTGCTGGTGTTGTGGAACGTATAACCTACAGCGCGCCTCTAGCAGCAACTTGTTGTTCGACAGTAAAGTGTTTCCACACGAGAGCATAATGCGCGCGGAACTTTGTGCTGTCCAAGCTCATTGTCTGACCATCTGACGGACTCGTTCAGAAACAAGAACATCATCTCTCCCCCTCCTTCTGCTTAAACCAAAGACACTGCTGCTGAGATTTAGCCCCTGTCCCAGGAGTACTGTACCTCTTCGCTCTCTACTGGGATACACCATCCCTGGGAACATATAATAAAAGTGCAAGCAGCTTTAAACCACACTCCTCACTTGAAACAAAAACTGAATCAAAGGCTGTTAAAACAAATTCCCCAAGCGTTTAGATGATAATCCAGTGGGTATTAACCTTGACCATACATTACCCTCTCTCTGTTTGATTATATATTAGGCCTAGAGTCAGTAACCAACAACATAATCATAACGACCAACCCGATAGAGACCTGAAGCGTATTACTGATTTCAAAGCCACATGCAGCTCTGTATGTAAACAGAACCACCACATCTATTATTGTATTTAGTGTAAAGCAAACATTTGCTGGTTCTTGTGGAGGATGTCTGCAACAACAGGGCTACTAAAGTAATACAATATTATACATGGACAAACACGGGTAGTAGTAGTACTAGTAGTAGTAGTAGGGACACTGTCCTGTTTGCAAGTGCACATATTTTGTCATGCGCAGTGTGACACCTGTCGACACCTGTCAATCACGACCGGTATGGAATGAATCCCATTTTAACCCCTGTCCACCACAACATTAAAACCACCAGGTAGATTCAATGTTGTGAGTGAACAGCGTGCAGCATGTGAAATAAAAATTCTAGCCAATTGGTATCGATCGATTCTTTGTCTGTCCAAACGTTTCTTGAAATTACAGAATAAAGGCAGTGCTTATAAAGAGCTGAGTAACATAATAATCAAAGTCAATCATAATCCACGAATCTACAGCTCACCAGAGCCCATTGATCATCTACAAACAGAAAGAAGGCTTTTATTGGTTCATACTGACACACTGTTATTTATACCATTTTAATTCTTTAGAGGACTCTCACTGCATTTAAATGTGTCACAATCACACGGTGAAGGCGTAACATGTTTTCCAATTTGTTTTCCAATATTTTCTGAGGTGTTTTTTTTTTTTTTTTTGGTTTTTTTCTTCCTCTTCTCTGCCTTTGTTTGACAAAACATGTGTCACATATAACCTGATCGATTGGGCATGGAGTTTACACTGCACTGATAGACAGAACAAATCAATTCTATTTCCAGAAAATGTGAAATTATAATGAATTGGCAATTATTTGGATTAACCCAGGATCAATCTGCTGAAATTATTATTGCCTATTATTTTGTAAATGAGACGGCTCATAAACAAACTGCGTGGATTCCATGAATAAATTTGTTGGCATCTTGAGCGATGCAAGCCTGCAGTAGCTGCTGGAGACACACACACACACACAAGCATCAGCTCTCCTTTCACACCCTCACATTTTCAGAGCCAGTCATGGCATGAGCAGCTC
>JAUBNQ010000005.1:4097610-4128148 GCA_032353495.1 Ctenopoma kingsleyae | reverse complement strand
ATGTTGACTTTTAATTCTCGTGAGGATCGTTTTTGGCCTGTGGAACACTAACATAAAGCTCATGTTCAGGTCAGCCTCAGTGGTTGGATTGGACACATGTTTTTAACCAAGGAGTAGTCAGGAAGAACAATAGATAGTAATGTATGTGTCTATGGCCTGATGCAAATGATAATAAAGATGAACTGCAGACCTGCCTTCAGATTCTTGTGCTAGCAGGGCTGAATTTACAGTTCCATGCATTGTCTGTTTCTGTTCTTTGCTGCCTTTAGTGTGGTATATTGGACATGATAGTATAAACATAATTTTGAGCATAAATCTAGTCATTGTGCAAATTTGATGCAAGCTACAGTTGCATCTGCTACAGTGTGCTGCTGTCAAACATTCTTTCTTCGTTTCTGATGCAGAGTACAGTCTTGAAAAATCTCACGTCACTGCGCCGGTGGAAGAGAGAGAGACTGAGAGGCGCAAGAATTGTTAGAGAGACAAAGAGAGAACAAGTGGTGGTGTCTGATTGAGGTGTTTGATCCAGGTCATGCTGCAGTCTAATCATTGGAGCTGTGGATAGCCACTGTTGGTGGGTTGTTTTATAAAGGAGAGATGGTTGTGCGGGCCTTCTCTCTAGGACCTAATTCAATTGAAGAATAAATGAGTTCTGTTGGTAATTTGGAGATAACCTGTGCAGTGGCCGAGCTTAAAGGAAGATAAGAAGCGACACAGAAATGAAGACAAGAAAACGAGACAATTTTTCACCCTGCCTTGGCTAAATTAAACTTTTCCCAGTTCTCCTCAAACTTTAATTAAAACACACACTTGCATGCACATTGCGCACGCAGGTTCACACAGGCGCGCCCATGCAGTCGCACATCCACCAGATAATCCATGAGGAGCAATCAAGTTGTTTGAAAGAGATCAGTAGACAGTGAGCGGTGAGCCTAACTGGACCACGCTGTAGCTTCTCTATTCGTCTCTCTGTTGTTAAGATTAATCAGTGAGGTGCACTCTGAAAGTCAATGGTCCTTTCAGTTGTAAAACACAGACATGTAGTAGGAGTTCTTAAAAGTCGGCCCACCTAAAGCACAAAAAACATGTTTCCTCACTTACTCTTGCTAGAATAGTGTTTTTGTTGTTGTTTTTTGCTTTTTTTTTGTGCAGGTTTATTGTTTCTCTTTGAGAGATCTGATATTAACGCAGTACAGTGGAAGTGAATGGAAGCCAGCAATGGTTTTCTATTAAAGGAACAAAACAATCCTGTAAAAAAACAGAACACAAAGATATCAGTAGAGTAACTAGACCACTGTTTCTGGAGAGGAGTAAGGGGACATGACAAACAATCGATTAACAATAGTTGCTTTTAATTATTATAATTAATGTAATTTTTGATTGATTGTAATGAAAAGTTTATTTGCCTCCATTGTTTGGCAGCACAAATATGATACCTTTTAAACTTCATTTATGCTTCTGCATTGATCTACACTGTATTCAGTGTCTAGTTACATATGGTGTACGTCAAGTCTGCAGAGTAAGCTGCAAAGTAGATACAATGCAGAATGCAAACAGTCAGCAACTCTGCAGAAAATAAAATATGAGATGACAGTTTACAATCTAATCCACAATGAGAAAAAATCATTGCAATGTATTTATATAACCCTTCAAAGAAAAGCATCTAATTTCACATCTTATGTCTTTAAGATACACTTCTAAAGTCAATAACACATGAACTATTCATAACAAAACATAAAGTCAGAAATCCAAACAATAACTATTGTTAATACCACACGATCACACACACTCCCACACAAGTTCATGCAACAGCAGCCACTCGGCCGTGAGTAAAATTTCACCACTGTGAAACTGTTTGTGTGTCACAACATGACTTTGATGGGTTTCAAATTGTCTGTGATTGGTTGAGTTTTATCTTTTTTAGAGTCACTGTTTCCTCTCATCTCTGCGTTTACCATGTCATAAACAGAACAATAGTGTTCTTTCAGTTTTAACAAGACTATACGTACATGTATGTAGTCATTACTTTCACAAAAACAAGTACAAAACCCCAAATTCACAAAACCAAATATTCATCTAAACTGAATGGATGATCTGTGCATCTGGTTTTTGAAGCATGTTGCCCACCAGGGTACCCAATTCTCCTTGCAATTACACTGTTGCAGCTCCACTGAAACTGAACAAAGAAACATTTGGTTGTAAATGGTGCTGCAAACCTCCACATGGTAGCATTTTGTGGATGGGACTATTTAGCAACTTTTCTTCAGAGCGGTTCCCTTGATTCCCACACTATTACCAGACAAAGACTCGCTTTGCCGTCGTGTTTATCATCTTCTCTCACAGCTTAGTGCGATGGATGGTGGCAACACTGTGATCTGTAATTAATGCACTGTCAAGACATTACAAGTTGGGAGATATGTATAAGCTTAGATTTTACAAACCAGCACAAAACAAGGCAGGGCTCTTCAGTCTGAGTTCAGCCTTTTGTTTTTAGTCTCTGGAGTGTTGCATTGCATATAATTTAATAATGTATGCATTTTTCAAATAAGTCTAGCCATTGTTTTCTGCAGTCACACACTGGTGATGTTGTGATTTGAAACATAGCATGGATTTATAACCCAGACAATCACAATACCGAACATAAAAGATTTTCAAATTTCAAAATCTTTCACTCTGCGCAAACACTAGGGGGAAAATTGCTCTTACTTTCCCCTGAAAAGGAAATATGAAGCTGCAATGTGAGGAATCATCATGTCTAAATTGTCCTTCAATCTTCATTGACTTACAGAACGTGAACTGTGTCGCTGCTGTCAAAGGTAGGGTTAAGGATTGATGTATTTACTTTGGATTCTGGAAGGAACTGTATGTGTACGTGTGTTTCCTGGTGCTCTTGGAGAATAACAAAGTATGTTTTTCCTGGGTCGTTTTGACATCTTTTCTTCCCCCCGCCCCCCCCGTTTCTTTTTCTTTTGCCACAGCTCAGTGGTTTCCAGAAGTAACAAACTGAGCCCAAAGAAGGCAAAAGTGTAAATGTTTAAACCTGGTAGCTTTACAGTGTCCGATGGGAGAGATTATTTTTTTAAACTCTTTAAATGGATTTTTGTGCATATTTTTGAAAGTGAACTGCATTTATACACATTTCTCCTCAGCCAGAGGTAATTGCAACAAGGGATGTTGAAAAAACAACATTTTTCTTCAACTGCACTGTTTTTTGTTTCCAAGGACTTGCACAACTTGAATTTATTTGCAGGGTCTTTTTTTTCCCTGTCTTCTTCTCCTCATGCTCTTTCCCCCACAGATTTCCCACCACAGATAATTTTCAGTGACCGCAGCAGAGTCTTGAGATTCCCCAGCAGTATTTAGTGGTGGAAGTAAGTAGCTGAAATGCCTTTGAAACTCTGCTGTCCGTCTAAGCGGTGTGTGTGCTCGGCGCAGAGCTGCACTCAGCTGGAGCGAGGGGGTGATGGTGTGCATGCACAATCCCAATAGTCACCCATGTTACGTGGTCGGAAGTAGATCTGTGTTCAGTCCGCTTCTGTGAGTGAAAGGACAGGTTTTTCTCTTGTCTGTCATGAAGAAGACAAACTCCTTCTTTTATGTTGAAATCCTGAGCCAGACATCAGAGGGCGGGTCATGTTTAGCCGACTTCCCTTAGAGCATCACTCTGTCAGTGGAAAATATGAGCGTAGGCTGGTTTAACAGTGTTTAACAGTGTATAATGCTACAACAGAGTGAAGTAAAAATATACTAAACTACTTTAGTACAAAGTTTACTTTGTGGACTCATCTTTCTTTTAAATACCATGTCAATTTCAATATGATTATAAAGTAGACTTAAATCTTCTGTTGAAATTGTTCAGTGATATTTTTGGCTGACCTTTGTGGTTGAAAACTCAAATAGCCCTCCTTCTCATTGACTGTAATAACCATAAAACTGTGGTTTGTGGTGAGGGGTCACATTTGTCCAAGTGGTCATTCGTTGCTGTGTCAGCACAATTTTTTGAAATGAGTGTAACCGACTCCTCTCTCATACTGAAACCTGTCAGATACACTTGTGTTCCTTTTCTCATATCAGAGTAGTAGATTTCAGTTTCATGTGGGGATTTGACATTTGGGACAGTAACTGATTGGCGACACAAATGTATTTTCTCAACAGTGAAGGTGGGGATTGTTGACATCCAGAAAATCCCCTGTGTGAATTTCAAGGGGTTTATTTCCACGTTGAAAATTCAGTACGCACCCATACTGTGTTATGCTCTTCAACTTCCTCCTCTGTGGGAGAAAGGAATCGAGGATGAAAGCATTTCATCCGCCCATCGATTGCTCCCTCCACCATGAACCACATCATGTTTTCGCTGAAGTGTTTGCCTAAAATCTCAAGCACTGTGGAAACAGCCAATTGTGGAGTCCTTATAGCAACCTAGCTCTCCATAAACCACAATAAACTGCACATTACTGCCAGGCTGTGGAATCTGCATTCCAGTCAAGCAGCAGGGAGACTGTGCCTACCAGTGTAATTGTTCTGGCTCACTTGCAGCCATTGTATTCACTGCATATTGATTGTTTTTCCATGTACAGGCTCTATATGAATATGGATAAGAGGTATGAAAGCTCCAGTTTTCTTGGAAAATAATCACTTGAGAAGACATGTTTCCCCTACAGTTAGTCTGATCAATATACAGTATGTGTGCCTGAACACATCTCCCTAGAAACAGGGAGCCCAAACATGATGTCATCTAACAGCCTCATACAGATTCATCAACAGTGCATGCTGATTTTGTTGGCACAGAGCGTATTTTTAGATTTATTTCCTGTAACTCACACAGACCTGATTTCTATGTGGTGCCACTGATTATGATCCAGTAAAACCTTTTTTTTTTAAATCCTCTCATTCTTTTTTATCTTCTTCTTCTTCTTCTTGTGCTTTACGATTAGTTCAGCAACACAACAACTTGACTTATGCAGCAGTGGAGCTGTGACCCTTTCCCCTTCTCAGACATTTGTAAGTTTGTTTGAATCATTTTAACGAGGCACTAATTGTGAGATTCATGGTGTTATTGTTACTTTTACTTATTAGGAGCGTGTTTAAATGTGTAAACTTGTGTTATTTACATGCTTTCAATTTCTCTCTTCACCTTGTCTGTTTTATTTTCACTAGTCAGACTTGTTTCCACGTTTAGATTCGTATGCCACAGATGTGCTTTTAGCTCTAATCATGATTCCAGCGCAGAGAGACACTGAGTCACTTCCAGTTAACTTTTTGTGTTTCATTAAATGACTAACTACAGTACCTGCAGTAACAGCAACAACTGTGCAAATAATGTGTAAGGAAGAAATTTTGTTGAATGTCCAGCGCCCGCCTTGGCGTTGTGAGCTGGCCACAACCAGGCCTGTCAGACCCTGGTTGCTCAGGAATGTTCATTGATTTGATTGGCAGATAAGAAGCAATGCAAATGAATTATGACAATCAATCATTTGACATTCTGCCAAATGGAGCCTACCTAGGTGCAAAGACAGTTAATCATAGCCTCAATGACTCAAATCTGTCTGAATGGATTTGCTGACTCACGGTCGTCTAAACTATGCCAGAAAAGGCATTAGTGCATGGTGAAAAGATACAGAGCAACGGGCTGAATGCTATTCTCTATGCTTTTTACAGAAAATAATACATTTGGATGTTACCCCCTATGTAATCATCAACATTTTCATTAGTAACATGTCCAGGGTGTACAGCACCCCCGCAACCTTTAACAGGAAAAGTGGTTAAGATAATGGACCGTCTAATTACGTGTAAGTAGTTATTCCCTAACACTGTTAATGGTTACTTTACATATTAGTTGGCGACTAAAATAGAAAGATATATATATATATATAGATAGCTTTTTTCTGTTTTGGTGAGTGCATTATGTCCTCTGAAAGATTTTTCTGAACTATTTTTAAAATAAGCTTTGGAACAGATAACAGATAATGTGAAATTCTAAAAATATAAATGGGGGAAGAAGAGGTT
Organism: Ctenopoma kingsleyae; assembly: GCA_032353495.1. Taxonomy (NCBI): domain Eukaryota; kingdom Metazoa; phylum Chordata; class Actinopteri; order Anabantiformes; family Anabantidae; genus Ctenopoma; species Ctenopoma kingsleyae. The sequence continues at coordinate 4,122,142 of JAUBNQ010000005.1, read as the reverse complement.
CTTCTAGTACAACATCATTAATATGTTAGATTACAGTCAGCCTATGAATCATTTTAGGACATATGCTGCACTTTATTTCTTTTGCTGCTTCCACAGTCCTTATGAGTTTTTGTGAAGATGCTATTTTTGTCTCTAAATTGTGCTTCGGGAAGACATCATTTCAGAAAACATGAATGGCTCACAGTTTTATACTAATGTCCTTTTGTCTATTCACATGCAAAGACTTCATTTCAAAGAATTTCTAAGTCTCAAGCCAAACCTAAAAGAGTATCAGCAGACAGGTCTTACCATGTTAGAGGGCATTTTTGTTTTCGTCTGTCTGTGCTCTAAATGGATGAGGACAGACGAGATAGTTATCTCTGAGATGGCCATCTCTAGCGTCGTTTTCCAAGGAGTGTTGTCTGTTGTGTCTTGCTTTCCTCTGAAGGAGGGAGAAGACATGGCTCTAGGACACATTTTTGTTGGTAAGTTACAAGCTGCCTTGCATTGGTCAGTCTAAAAGTTTACATAACTGTGGTTGTCATTTTATTTTGGAAGACATTTTAAGATTTGGGTCATCCCTACACCAATTCTTACTTTTGACTGCTCTATCTTTGTTACCTTACATAAAACATACAGTATAAGGTACTGCAGATAGACAAGCACAGAAAACAACAGCAGGAACTGATGAGTAAATGAAAGTCTTACATAATCAAATAGATCTCAAGTATTTTTTTTTAAATCTTAGTATAAGATTAACAACAAATACCACGGAGAGGTAGAGAGAAAACTAGTGTCTTTAAATATGGAGCACGAAGCTGTCACCACCATTTGATTCAGTGTTTGATCATATTGCGTGATACCCATTGTATGCAATCAATCACAACGTTTAGGTGATTTTTAATTAAGACTTGGATAATGATTTTGTGTGATGAAACTTGATATGATATCTAGATGACAATAATCTTATCTATTCATCAGCCAGTGTTATAAAGAGCATCAGACTAATGTCAGCTGTATGACAAACTATTCTTAATCACCAGATGTAATAAGACTCTAATCTTCATCAGGATATTTCAATTCATTCTTTGACATCTAAAGTGACTATACTGGCTCACATGTGTACACATAATTTTTATCCTTCATCTCATCCAGCAAACCACACGACCACATATGAAAAGCATGCATTTTATTCAGTTTACTTTTTGGCACATAAAACAGAAAAACATCAGACTCACAGAGTCGGATGAGGTCTTGAAATGCAAAAAAAAAAAAAGAAAGAAACGTACATACCGAACCGTCACTGCTGAAGCTGTAAATTAGGTTGTACTGGTATAGCCTCATTTACTGTTGGTGTTCTGACTACCTTGCTAATCGGGTTAACTGAAGGTAAATTCAAAAAGCTCTACAAATGCATAGCGTAAAAGCAAATAACCAATTAAAAGGTAAACAGAGCAGTTAATGACAGATACCACGAGACAAAGACTCAGCAGAGGAGCAATACAAAATGAAAATGTCAGGGAGGAGCGAGGTGCTCTACAAATGAATACTGAAAAGTGAATTCATATTCCTGTTCTGAGATCTTGAGGTCTGCCAGTGTGCATAAAGGAATCAATGGTAATTTTCCGGAGAGAACACAAACAGTCCAGTCCAAGAATATAAATATATTGGATTTCAGATCTAATACTTTGTTATTTGAATGCATATCGGAGTGTATGGTGCTCGAGGTGACACGCTTGCTTAGCAGCAGGGACAGTAAAAGGGGCCGGCCTTCAGGATGAGATCTGCAGACTCACCAGCCCAAGTGTTGCTAAATTGAAAACCTGCTCTCGAACATATCCAGACTGACTGGGTCTGTTACTCTGTCAGCTTTTAACCAGGCAAAGGAAATTACAGCAGTGACCTCAGTGTGCTTGGCAGAGAGAGACAGAGAGAGTAATTTTGCTTACATGAAGACGAGGCAGGAGAGAGAGAGGACGAGGCGGAGACGAGGGTGCAGATCTGTGTAAGCACTGCAGCTCCTCCAGTTCAGAGCTGGGAGCAGCCATTAAATTAACATTCAACGCATAGAGGGGTTCAGCTGGGGCATGAAAGGGCTTGAGAGTGAGAGAGTGGCTGCTAAAGCAGACTGGGAGCCCTATCACCAACACTGCATGGCCAGCTGTTTTTTTGGAGCCAAAGCTAGTTTGTAGATCTGCAGCACAGTTACTACGAAGTTTAAATCTCCTCGTCAGGAAGCAGAAAAACAGCCGACTGTGTACTATATACACTGGTATATGTTTATATTTTTTCTAATTAAAATGTTGTGAACGGGCCAGTGGGCAGAATGGATAGAAAGTCTGGTAGCTTTTAAAATAACCTATTACGTATTGACAGCAGGTACCGGCTTCCTGAAGTTAATAAATGAGCGCAATCCACTTCCTGCAGAGATGCTGTGGTTTATTCCCCCATTAGGAGGCAGTGGTCCACCCATTCCAATCATTCTTTAATTAGAACTGTTGTTATTTAGGCTGTCATGGGAGGTAATACCTCATGACAGCATCAGCTTCAGCTTGGCAGCCTGCAATCTCATATTCATTGACAGGGGCTTTGGTGCTGTTTGTTGTCGCTTCATCTACCCCGCTGGACTCAGCGGTGTACCAGACAGTTCTGGCTGATGTGTGTGTGGTTTCTTGGAGATATCCCACTCGCCATGCTAATGTTGACTGTCATTTGTTTAAGTGTGGAAACATGCTAAGTGTTTTTTTTTTTTTTTTTAATTGAATGCTTGTGATTATTTTCCCTGCCTCCCTTAACGTACCATTGAGTCACAAAATGTTTACACAGGAATGGAAGAGGCTATAAAGTAAAACAGAATGGGTCAGCCGGCATTTATTCAGCCGCGCAGTGACATCCATCCATTAGTCTCAATTTGTTCCTTACTGTATCTGCAAGAGTCTGTCTGAAAAAGTAAAATGCAAATTAAACAAAACCACCAATAAATTAAAAAAAAAAAATACTCATACTCCAGGCACAAGTGTTTTTCATGGCACCACAGCAGGACTGAGACAGTTAGGTCCATAATGAGCTTGGTTTCATTTTAACAAACACATCCCATGTGTTAACAATTTGTGTTTAATGAAGTGCTGCCCTCTGTGGAGTGATGTAGGACAGCAGTCACAACCCCTCTGTTCTCATTGCTCGCAAGTCCCTTTGTCCATTTTGACACATTGGGTCTGAGAGAGGGTGCAGAAACAGACCATCAGTGTGAATCTAGGTGAAACAGAACGCAGACCTCTCCAGAGGGTAAACTACTGAAAGAGGATGACATCAGGAACCCCAGCTCCCAGAGGAGACAGGTCTGGAAACATTGAACTTTAACGAGATTACCAACTCAGGCAGGGGTGGGAGAGAAGGAGACAAAACAGTATGTGCCGCTTGGAGTTGGCAGCATGAAATACAGATTTATGAACTCCATTAAACTGCATTTCTTTCTCTTTATTGGGGCCTGCAGCATTTACCCAATGTGGAAAAATGGGTAGAAAAAAAAAATTCCTCCAGATAAATTACTAACAGCCTGGGTATTTACTTTCGCATAAGGTAGCCGTTCACCTCATGAATAGAGAAATAAAAGTAACTAGACACCTTCGCTGTTCTTCTGTGCTTGTCTGGCAACTTGTGCAAGTTGAGGTAGAAAACCAGTCACTGTGGTCTTTGGAACAGGTGGCCGTCTCAGACTGGCATTGGTGGTGTGGAGCTGGCGTGGTTTAGTAGCCAGATTCTCAATCTGTCCACTTGAAAACTCCCCAGTTTGCTGGAAAGTATTATGGCCCCTGTGGAGGAGATAGCAATTACAATTTCTGATGGGAGAGAGGGAGAGAGCCAGGAGCCACATTCATTCTTGGAATATGATCAGACTTATGACTGGAACATTTTTACAAAGTACCACTACACAAATGTCCTCTTAATACCATCCCTGTGATACCTAACAGTTTCAGGCTTTCTGTACATTTCTTTTTGCCATTATTTGACAGATTGCCAGAGGTGACTACATTTAATGACATCATTAAGCCGTGAATTGTCTTCCCTATGCCAGTGTTTGATGAACCACACCAAGCCTCAGCAGGTACATAACAGCAATCTGCTGGGAAAAAAAAAAAAAAAAAATCTTCTTCCATTTCTACCCTGCATTGCTGCATTCTGTGACAGATTGGATTTGGAGTGGGCAAGGCCCTCTCCAGCTGGGGACTTCTCAACCTTTGGCCTCTCACCTGTACTCTTCCTGCTCTGGTATGTGTGACTAACATGTTCTAAGGGATACCGGTAACTCTAGAACCCACATGTTTTGGCTATTGAGTGCAGCTGGCACTTGAGAATAGACTGTTTTCGCACATTTGGACGGTCCAGGCACTGAACTGCTGTGTCACTCTGCATGTTATTCACATTGACTCACTGAGGGCCACAAGCAGCAGTAAGAAAATAATCAATTTTCAGACCTCAGATTCAGCTGATCAGATGCTTTTGCTCCGTAAAAATGTTTCTGTAAGTAGTAAACGCCCACCCACCCTCTGCCTGGGGAATGAATAAGTAATGATCACATGCAAAGCACTTATTCTCTGTGTGCCCTGAATCCCATGAGACGTCTGACTGGCTGCACGTCTGAACTCTGCAGCAAACAGAACAACCTGCTGAGTTGAAGTTGCACTGAGCCAATGATGCCTTCTTGATGGATTGTCAGGGAAATTTGATTCTCCGTGGGCTACCAGCTGACATAAACGTAATGCCACAAAGCCTATCAAAGCTGACGGAGGACTACATGCAGGTCTGTGACTGTACTCTATGTTTGGATGTACTGTGCTGCACAGAAAAACAACAATAGCTCATACATCTGGTGCAGCTCAATGAACACTGGAGAGCAGAAGTGACAAGAAGGAAGGTTGCTGCCATCTCAGAGGGAGCTGCGGACACAAAAAGCCAAGGTCAAGTCTGTCAGCACAAATGGGCCACAGAGGTGGACTGACAGCACAGAGAGAACTACTGCATGGATGGGTGCTTTACACTTATTGAAAATCAATAGCAATCTTTCAGTGGCGGCTACAAGACATATTTGAACAACAGCCTTTACTCAGTAGAGTTCGGTCAGATTTTATCCAGGTTTTCCACTGCTGAAAAATCAAAGGGGTCAAAGGGTTATTTGATTTCATTTCTGCATGTTACAAATACTTGTATTTAAGTTTCATGTGTTTCTTGATTTTGGACACACAAGACTGATAAGAGGCTGTGTTTTATTTTTCATATTGATTCTACACACTGTATTGATGTAGACATTGTGATTTGAGACAATCTTTTCAGTGGTGGAAGATGTGCACAGATCATTTACTGAATCCAGTGTGAAAGGTGCTCATAGTCACAACACAAGTCACAGTGAATTAACAAGCAACTCTTTTGACCTTTTGGCCTCTTTTAGCTCATTATTTTGACCTATGTAGAAATATGGTTCCAGTTCCTCCAACATGAAGCAAGATCCGATAAACCCGCTGTACACTATCTTCTGAAGTGTAGAGGTATATAGATATGAAGAAGTATAAAGTTTCTTTCCTGTGTGTATATATACAACAAAGTATAAGTACAGCAAAGAGGATATAGGTTCAGTGAACCATGCCTTCATTCATATAATACAGTACATATTCAAGACAAATTGCAGTGGCAGAAAAGGAATAATTTCTTCAGAGAATCGTTTCTAAAAAAGATCACACCCTCTCCTGACAATTAGATATACTGTATGTAAATGAGTGCTTTGAATGAAAGCTGGGTATTGTGGTTTATAACTTTATCCACTTTACATGTTTCACATCTCGCTGTGCAGAGAGTTGACCGACAGATTCTCATCTTCCTGCTACGTCTTACTTTTTCTTCTCTGTGCTTTATGATGGCGCTGAAGGTGGAGATAATGATGGTGTTGGTACAAACACTGTTGGTGGCTAAAATGACAGGAAGCAGAAAATGATGCATATAATACCTCAGTTCTCGTGTCTTCTACTGCTGGAAACCCGTTGTTTATTGTACAACAGGGACAAAGCCCTCTTCATGTAGTACTGCCTGTCGAGTGCAGAGCAGGGGAATTTCCAAATGATTACTTTCACAGGACCATGGCATCAGAGAATACTAACACAACAGAAATTTGAGGATATGCTAAACATTACCACTACAGTGCAGTGGATAAGCACAACTGAGGTTTAGTCATAAACATTTGTCAGCGACTAGTTTGACTGCCATGCCCACCAGATTATCTAATTGTGGGATTTGGATGTTTCAACTTGAAATTCTATGCTTCACTTCACTTTCCTCAGTAGTGCCAGTCCTTGAGTGCTTTCAACAGGAACTCGGGTTAACGCCATCAAATAATTGCTTTTTAAAAAACCAGTTCCTTTTATAAACTGTGGTTTTATTTATGGCGTAAACAATCCAACAGTGTGTTGTGGGTTGATATGTTATCAAGTGGAACTTTTATTTAGGCTAATGGAAATGACCTTTGTAGTCGTACCACCGTGTTTCCAAATTCCCAGCAATTCGTGTCCTTGAAAATACATTCCGTGAAATAATTGAATCACCAGGCATCAGCTATCTGGTACAGCTAGACTATCTTAGGTGGACTAATTGAATTTGAAGGTGTGTTGTTGGCAGTGCATACAGTAGAAGGGCCTGGCTTCTGTACAGGGAAGCTCTCGCTTTTGTGATAAAATTATCCCAGCTCAGCGTTATCGTGCAGAGAGTGGGAGTAACGGTGCGTGCTTGCTAATCGTCCACAACATTCAATGCTACCCATGCCAGCCATAGAGCACATGAAGATAGGTAATGATTAGGATGATGATAGGATGATTTATTTATATATATATATATAAAAACATGCACTTTTAATTTTTGATGATTCTCCATCTACTGTATGTGAAAATTAGACAAAGTGCTCAGACTGTGCACCAGGTGGCCCACCCTACCTTTATGTGTGAGGAGTTGACAGTCTAAATTCTGTGTGCTGAGCGCCTAAGGCTCCACAACAGGGAAATTGCATTCTGATCCGGTCCACTCCTCTGTGTGTCAGTGTTATACAACAAGACTATTGTGTCTGGCATTTGCATTAGGGCCATGAAATTCAGCCCACTGGCTTTCTCTATGTAGTGCGATGAGACAACAGTAGGAGTTCTAGCTTATCTGTTGCCATGCTACTGCAACATCACATTCACACTGGGTCTTCAAAGCTACTCCTCAGCCTTTTTATTAAAATGCATCACAAGAAAGAAGCTTGTGTAGCTACAAGACGACCTATTTACTTTCCTTTGGTGTGTAGATTTGACATGACTTTTAAGTACCACAACACAGAAAATTAGAGCAGCAACATCCATGATGTGACATGACAATCTGATCGACATGATATACCATCACTGACTTTATAGGCAGCAAGTGCTGGGTACAAAGTGTCCAACGTGCCTGCTATTGTGTGGTCGTATGTGAAGTAGTCCTCTGTGTATCCATCATTATGGGCAGTGAATCAAGCAAGCAGGCAGGGGCTGTTGAGAAGAGGCCCCCTGGGAGTGAGGCCTTGTCCTGTCACTACCAGGAGGGACGGCCAGATAATAATGGAGACATCATGAGGACCTTGAGATAGGCTTTCCTTTTCAGCGTGGACGATGGTAAGAATTTGCCGTTTCCTATCACAACAGGCTCACGGCCATTTATTGGTCCATGGCCTTTCTTAAAAAAAAAGATAGCTTTACCTGCTCTTGTTGAAGAAAACAGGAGCCAGCACTGTTTGGAACAATAAGAAAAGCTCCATTATGCTTCTGAAAAGAGATGGCTGTCCTATTTTAGCAATACCTGACATCAGATGAGACACAATAGAAGTCCACATGAGACCTGCAATAATTAAACTTTTTATCTATGCGACAATAGATGAATTGCATTTTGAAGTATTCTGATCTCAGAGGATGATTCATTGTTGATATTAGCACAAAATCAGCAGACCTTTATGTGAAGAAGTGGTGATGATTTCAAAGCATACCCTATTTTCCTGAAATGTATTGAGATAAAACAATTTTATGCTGGCATTAAGAGGTATTTATTTTTCAATATTTCTTGAAGCTTAAGTTCCCTCTGGCACTGATCACAGATTACCATTGACAGTCATTTATAGAACTCTCAAAAGCATTTCTCAAAATTGGCTTTCACACACACGTCCAAAAATTAAGTTTAGGAGATGAGTGTAGTTCTCAAAAAAAAAAAATGTTGGATCAATATGTTGAATTTTAGTTTTCCACTGCAGTCCCTGGGCCTTTAATAGCCTTGGCTTTATTAACAAAGGGGAGACTGGAATATTGAACACAGAGCAGAGAGAGTAACATCAACAATCTGCGGTGTTTACCAGGTTGGACCTTCATGTCTCCTTCATAATTCAGTTGAGCTGACAGCTGTAGAGAAATCTTTCCATGTTGCTCAGAATAAGGAATCAGCTAAATCATTTTACTTTGGAAACTGCACCCAGTCTTTCTCTACAATGCTGGAAATAGAATTTGCATTCGTTACCCCCTGCTGGCAAAGGGTTTAAAATATAATAGCTTTGTCGTGTTCTCACAAGTGCATTTGGGTTCAGTCTCAAATCCAAGCCAATTTAGAGTCCTTCTGAACAGTTGATGGAGTGCACATTAGAAATACAGCAGCAGCTGTTGAGTGACCACAACAGTTTGGTATTCATACTGTGCCAGTGCAGGCAGGACACTGGTCTCATCCTGCAATATGTCTCTGAAAATAGTGTTGGAATGTGTTTTGTGACAGAAAGCCTCAAGCAAAACATGTCAAATTGCTTGAGAAGATTTTCCTTTTATAAAAGTGTATTGTTTTGTTCTTCTTTTTTTTTTTGAGTGCATTTCTGCTTTTATTTTGAAATAATTTGAACCACTTTGCCCAGAATTTTTGTGATTTATTTTGAATAGTGTTCTCACCTTGTATGCTGCTTCAAGAACATGTCCCTGAGAGGTGAGATTAGTGAAGTTTCTTTGTCTTCACTGGTGCTAGATTTTGTTTTTCAAGTTGACCCCAGCACCATCAATTACTCAGGGAGCATCTACCCTGACACTGTTATATCTCCTCTTGTCTGCAGAGAAGCCAATGCCGCAGGGTCCCCCAGGTGGTGTTATCGGGATCCTTGGAGGTGTTGTTGCCATTGGACTCATCATCGGCGTGGCTGTTACTGTTTTCATGGTTCATCGGCGGCAGCAGAAGACCCGCACTGAGACAGATAATGACCTGTGAGTACCAAGGCTCTGCCAGAGAATATTGCAGAGGGCTGGACAGGTGGTAAGATTAGGTGTACACTCTTGTCAGCCCATGAGAGAAAACCACTTTGAAAAGAATAAAACACTTTTTTGTGTGTGTGTTAATGTGTTCAGAGGCTGAAGAACACACAGCAAACAAGCGATTGCCTCTTCATTCATTCTGAGAGCCAATAATCATCTTCCCTATAGGTCAGTTTATAAAAAAGAATCTAATTGCAGCCAAAAATGTAAAAGTAGCTTTAGCTTTGTTTAATACAGCAGACTGAGTCAAATAATTATCATTAAAGCAGCAGCTATTAAGCCGTTGCTTGATTGTAATGCTGGCTGTAGTGAGCCCATTTCCCATTAAAAAACTATTGTTTTAATCAGGACTGATTGCACGAACATGTACGGCAGTCTCTTCTTCTTCACCTCTGTTACAATATTGTCAGGAACTGATTTTCAGGCTATTTCTGAGCATGCAGCAGATCCAGAGGTTGGGGTGGTCCAACATGTGATTTGGAGAGAAAGATCTTATTTGACTAGAAGATCAAAGATCTGAGGATTGTGTTTGGAAACATGCACACCGATAATGCTATACAGCATGGAACAATGATGCAAAGATTTATACAGTAGGTTATAGAAATTAAAATGTTATGGATCACAATGTGTTTTAAAATAATGAATGTAGATAGGTTGTTGTTAAATGTAGATTTACTCTACAGTTACTGCTCCCCCCCCCCCCCCTCCTCTGGCAAAGTAGGGCCAGGTAATTTTGTTCTCCCAGCAAACGGGGGTCATGGCAATTTTGAGCATTGCCAGCTGCTCCTCGTACACAGAGGAGAATACAAAAGTTGCAGAGGATGCAGCAGAGAGAACAAGAGGCAACAGAGCTGTGAAAATCAAAAATATCTTTTTGTGCTACTACGAAGGTGATAAAAGTCTCTCCCATCTGTTTAGGAAGAACTGTAAGAAATTTGTTTTCACTGAGGGAGGAAATTGCTAATTGCCTTTGTCTAAAGCACCTGGCCACGACAGATAGCTTGATAGCGGTTGCCAGGGTTTCCATGATGCTCTTGGCTATAATGGATATACAAGATGTACACCACATTCCCATGGGAATGATGCTGCTCTGTGCAGGGGTTGGCTACCTTCCTTCCTGGGAATACTACCAAAACAGCTGAGGTTGGGGGTGTACAGAATCTGGCTGAGGGTACACATGAGCCTTTAATCAACTCACATGATGAGATTACAATGCTTATTTTAGAGGTTCCCCCTCCAGAATCTTTTAATTGAGTTGATGTTCAAAGCAGTGGTTCTAAACATCAAGCATCAACAAGACACTCTGCCAGGTTTTTGGCCCCCGCAAATCTGCCTGCTGCTACATGGCGCTCTGCTGTGGCTGCAGGTCCACCGCCGAGCCCACAGGGACCAAGAAACCCCGCTGCTTCTACCTCTCAGGAATGCTTTTCAAGACAAATGAAGCACACAGACTCTTACTTCTCCCATTGCTTTCTGTCTCTTTTTCCCTCCTTGCTAATCTATCTTTCTCTCACTCTCATGCCAAAGTAACTGCTCTCTGTTTCCCACTCCCCTCCCTCAGCATTGCTGTTGCTGCTGTTGCTGATAGTTGTGTGACACAGGCTCCAGAGAAGCCAGAGTCCCCCACAAGGAAAGTAGAGACACCTGACCCCAGTCTATACCCTGCTGAACCCTGTCCTCCTGGAACCTCTATTCTGTTGCCTGCATGTAATGGTGGCCTGCAAGTGACATACTTGAGCACACCATTATGAGCCCTCAAATCAGCGCATGTTCATCAACATGACGATTTCATCACCAAACAAAATCTGGAATTGAAGGATTTCTATTTTTAGCAGTGGCAGTCAACAAATGAAGACGTTTGAAGTAAAATCCAAACGTCTTCATTTGGTGTGTGAACACTCCAGCTCCATCACATAATGGAGATGCAGTTTGATAAACTATGAATGAAATTTAAGCAACATGAAAACAGTGCCAAGATAAATCAAACTTAATTAAAAGTAAAGATAAAATATCCAGCTCCACTTAGAGTTTATCAGATACGGGAAGCTTGGACAGAAGATGTTTTGACAAGAACATACATATCAAATTGTTAATCACAGGGAAATCTGTGCGCTTGTTTAGGATTTGTTTTTCTTAATTATCACATAAGCTGGAACTCAGTGATAATGTCTTTGTTAACAGACCACATTGTGCAACATCTCTCCTCCGCCTCTTGCTCTTTTCCCTCTTTTTGTGTGCATGACTGTCGTCAAATATGCATGACAACCGTTATAGTCGTGTCGGTGCTGTGTAAGTGTTGTTATTGTTGCCTACTTGTAGCTCAGCATGTAATGCTTAATGTAGTGAAATGTGATTCAAAGCTTTGATTGTCCGGATGAACATTTATTTCTGTTTTCCTGTTGTTTATCAAACATGTTCAGTGTCCTATGAAGAAATTGTTTACTTTATATGAAATGTCTAATTATGTGAATGCAGATAAGTTGCAAGTGAATGTGTGGGGTTTATTTTACTGTAGAAAACCAATGCAAGAGATTCATAGTTTTATATGAGTGTCTGTTGTCAGGGTAGAGGTGAAGCATTTAGCCAGACTATTTAATTCTGCATGTTGATGAGCCGTTAATCAAGCCTGGGCATTTGATAACATGCCTGACTGCACTGCCAGTCACGCCTCTGTTTGCCCTCACAAAGCAGCACATGATGTGACTCAAAATTGGTCAATCCTAATAAATCACTGGCCCTTTAGAGGCTGCACTGGCACAACAGTCAACTGATTATCAAAATAGATGGGCATTGTCAAAAGCGATGTTCTCAGAATAATGTGTTCATCGCTCGGTCTTTTGCCGGTGCATGATGTATGACCTCCGAAATGCCGGAAAGCGCTGCCAATCGTGGCGCCGTTCCCCCCTGCAAAATGAATTCACTCACTAGCGTTCCTGACGTGCAGCTGGTGTTGACACAGTTGCAAATACCCGCCGGTATAAATCACTCCGATGCCAACTTCCTGGCCATATTTACCAGGACATTTGAAAAGAATCACATGCAGAATGTAAAAGGATGTTGAATTATGAACTGGATGTCAGTGTCACCACACAACGGCTCTTTTTTTTCCCTCTCAAGCATGGGTACACGTCCTTCCATCATAGGGACTGGAAATCATTTTACAGGACTAAAATATTGCACCATTGTGATTTTGAAGGACACTTGAAATTACTGATAGGCTCTACAGTGCGGTCTAAGTGGAAAAAAATGGGATGTTGCAGTTAATAAAAACTGATGTCTGCTTTAGTAGCTCAAATTGAAAGGTCATACTGGCACAACTGACTTGTAGAGATGACGATTTGTTCTTGTGTACGCTTTGTTTTTTAAAGTGGTCACCAGTGCTTTTCACCATTGCTGTGTGGAGACCATTAAAATATGACAAATGGTAATTCAGTGTTGGACGTCTTCAAGCGTTAAGCTGTAACCAAAGTAGCATTGTTTTCCCTGTCTTTCTCAGTCATTTAACATGGACTGTCATTGTACAGGTGTGAGTTTAAATCATTCACTATTGTTGTTTAAGAATAGAAAATTCTCTGTACAGGGTGTTATACATGCAGTACAACTGTCTATAAGAATCACTTTTATTTTCATGGTCTTTTGTATAACAGTGTATGTAATCTACAGTTGTATCAATGCCTAAAGTGTCGAAAATGGTTTTCTAAACTGACCGTGTGTGTATAATTGTAAAGTTAAATGTTCTGCTGAGATAAAACTCCCTCCAATAACAGACACAGTTTTTTGATAAACTTGTCAAAGAACAAAAACAGAAGTCATTTAGTTTCTTTCTTGTTTTGTTCTTTCTTCTCTTGTGAGAAAAGCGAAAAAAAAAAAAAAAAAGCTAAGCTCTGCAGAGTAATTGTTGTCCGCCTATTGAAAAGATCGGAGTGAGGCAAAGCATGAAAGTAATTGCCTCCTAAAGATCAAATCACATTTATCCCGTCTTGCAATTAAAAGTATCATTAGCATTTAAATTGCCAAATAAGATTGTGATCAACAGAAATCAATGAGAGCACCAAGGATCAGCTCAAACACTTCACATTGTTTTCCACGAGCAGAGTTGCGGTCATACGGCAGCTGTTTAATCCAAATGCTTCTGGGAATGCGACACTTCCCTTTCTCTCGCATGCAGCAGACAGGCTGTCACACTGAGGGATATCTTAACTCTGATTATCTGCAGCGCAGAAAACGCCTCATTGTTGCAAACATTTCTAATAGAAAGGTCACTTTTTGAGAGTGCATTGTAAAAGTCATTTTCTTTGCTGTAAATCTTCCCTCACAGATTACTCTTCTCAGTTTAAGGATTAGTTATGTTTTCTCCTCGCTATCCCCCTTAAATCTCCCCCTAAGCTGCCCTGAGCCTTTTGTAGCCAGCAGAGCGAGGAGGAGAGGGGTCTTCAAGGTGGATGTCTGAGTAGGAAACAGTGCAAACATGAATGTAGTTTATGGTTCCCTGCCCAGTGCTTTCTGCTCCCTACAGGCTTGTGGTGCTTGTCAGCCTTCATTAGTGTCTGCATCTCCCAGAGCCCACATGTAACCTGCATCATATTCGGCTCCGAGAAAGTCTGTGTGTAATTACACAGCAGAGATGCTTATGAGGTGGTCAAGATGATATGAACATCATCTTATCTGGCTAATGCTGAATAGCGCTATCCAGCATACTGGAGTAACGCAAACTGCAGAATGTGCTAGACTGTAATGCACTGGGGAGAAATGTAGAATGCTTAACCGTATAAATCGTAGAAGAAAACAGCCTTAATAAACGTTTTGTCTCACAAGCTATCAACCATACTTTAACTGTCTTGTACATCACATAATTTTTTTTTTTCCTAGTGGCAATTTCAGCCAGTAAAAAGGTTACATCTCCACAGTTGGTCGCTCAGAAATGTTAAACCAAAAAAAGATGCATAAATTAATCAAAAAGAAGCAAGAAGAAAGAAAAAAATGTAAGATCAAAGGCTAATCTTATTTAGTTTGAAAGCAAGCTTTGTAAGGGAAAAAAGTCCTTTAATTATTTAGCAGTAGCTCAGTGTTATTGTGAAGAAAGATGCATTCACCTGTGAAGCAAACATTTCGTTGACTGACTCAACAGCTGCCATTGTGAAGCTTTTTGTTCTGAATTATTCAAACAATAAAAACTGTTACATTTCAATCCAGCTTCAATTAGTTTGTCACATGCATATGATTTTGTTTTGCACAACTAGGTTCTCACTTTGCATGTGTACTTTAGCTCATTCTGTGCTACATTCTTATTTTAACCTTGGTGAATCTAATGTTATAACAGGGAGAAATTACTAAGGGAAATAAAATCTGACACAAGTTGGAATGATCTGGAGTTTTCCTTCAGGTACACTCAAAGATGCATGCTTATTATGTTTGATTATTGATTGTGCTGTTGATGGACACTACGGTTGCACAGTTCAGTGGTCACACAACACGGACGAACTGTTAATTGCTGGGAAATGAACTCTAATTATGCATATGTGATACAGTTTCAAAAACATAAAGTCTTAAATCTTTGGAAATACATATAGCTTTGCATTAATTATGCTTAATTGGCAGTGGTTTTCCAACAAAATAGTAGATTTCACATTAGTGCATGTCTTCTACTATTACTTCTAAGCAAATTACACTTGGCTATTTTGGACACGGTATTTGCCAAATGACTGAATTTGAATGTGCTTCCTGCCCTGCACATTAATGCCATCTATACTAACATCGCCAGTATATTTTTAAAAATTAGCAGTTCATACTGTTGGTCTGTACAGTATATGGATGCTGGGACACAGTTGATTGACTGAGCACACAGATACTGTATGTTTGTCATTGTTCACGCGTGCCAGAGCACACAGCTGTACTGTATGTTTGTGCACTCTGCACACAGACCGATTCATCAAACACCGATGCTACTTTTCGCCCTGTTTTCTTGCTATGGTGTCAACGAGCAGTGACAGTCTATACACTGACAGTCTCCCGAGGCTGCTGCTTGTGTGTAATGTGATTACAAATGCAGCTGAATTCAATCAAGAAAGGGAGGTTTGACAGGGAGAAAGTGGTTGCTGTGGGGTAGTAGTCATGAGATGAGGGAGTTTCTTCATGTTTGGTCACCATTAATAACCCCAGTCTACAAATGTGGGGTCCCAGCACATTACCTATTTGAACAGATTCCTTCACACAGTGTGCAATGAAATGCAATAACCATGAGTCCCATGGGATCAAATGTAAGTTGAAAAATGCATCCGAATCTGAATGCAAATGCTGCATCATACATAAACATAGTTTCATTTCATCCTGCTTGAATAAATCTGTCCAAGCATGATGATGTGCAACTGACTTGTCTTAAAACACAGTAAATATTATATCAAATGTTAGGTTGCCACCTTTCTTTTTAATAAAATGACAATTACATCAGTGGATGAGGTGTTCATTAGCTTTGTACCTCAGCAAATTGAAGTCACGACTTGGTGTCTCAGTGTATGCACAGGGCAGACAGAGGCTGAAAATTACATTTTGTCTCATACATTTCTTGAAAGCAAATGATCTTGTCGGCTGTCATGAGTTCTCACCTGTTTCAGAATCCAGTCAATCATAAGCAAGGGATTACAATACTTAATAATGAGCACGCTGCTGTACCTGCGGAAACCACATTTCCACAAACTCATAATTATCTGTCTCAGAGAAAATGGATGCTTCTACTCTGAAGGCTCTGCAATTGAAGAGGTTATTGTAGACGAGGGAGTGTGCTGCACTCTGTCTCTCTGTACGTTTGCTGTGCCTCTATGCTGCAGGCAGGCTGAAGAGGGTGCCACATGAATCTGGCAGTGGCACGGCAGCTCTGTCTGGAGACAAGGTGATACGGACTGGAAATAATGAGCGTGAAAGAAAGAGTTAAGAGGTGCACTCATGCACAAATTTTCTGCACATTAAAACGCCGGCTTGGCCTTGCAGAAAGGTCATGTTATTCAATAAGGACGTGAACCAGTGCGAATGGGAAGCGGGAGGAGCTGGAGATAATGCATGTAGGTACACAGCTCAGTGTCTGTGCTCCACTTCATTATCTTTGATCACTCCTGATATCATGTCAGAATACAGCAGATGACATCTGACTACCAGCATGTCTGAGGAAAGAGGTTTTCTTTGTAACGATATCGTAGCAACAACCCTTCTGCTTCCTTGTTTGAAATAATTATCCGGATGCACTTCAAACAATTTCAACTTCAAGCTTTCAATTACTCCTGTCTTTCCTATTTGCAATTTAATTTTCCATTTTATTATCATATCAGCGACTGTGTGCCGGAGTGGCCTTTATCTCCAGTGAAAATTTCATTGCTGATTTGAAGAAAACAGTTGTTATTGTTCTGCTAATGGCGGCATACAAATGAGAACAGGCGTTCAGTTGTTGAGGCTTTGTTCTTCCCCAGGTGTGTCAACAGAGGCGCGGGGTGAGTGACTTGGGATTAGAGGTTGTTAGTACCAGGGATCTAGGAAAAGGTGGAGGGCAGAAAGAAGCTGCCTGCTGAGCTCTGTGAGTCACAGCTCAGGATGACATGTCAAACAAACAGTCACTGCACAGTAGGCAGTGCGTTTGTCCACGTGGGCACTCTGGATGAGGCTCAATCCACCCTGAGGACTTGACTCACACATGCCCTTCTCCCTGCCCCTATACCCCCTCCATCCCTATCTCCTCACCTCAGTGTCCAATTACAGCCCGCTCTCATTAGCACAGTCTCTCTCCAGCGAGAGCCTTTGAAAGGGCAGGGGGAATGGCTGCCGCCGCAACAAAGCCACCAACACGAGATCTATCAAAATCCAAGGAAAGAGTGAAAAAGGCAAGTGCAGGCAGGACTTCTCATTATAGAGTGCTGTAGGAGGTGAGGGACATAAAGAGCGGCCATCCCTTACTGTGCTGAGTGTCATGTTATCTTTTCACTCTCTTAACAGGACTGACCTCCCACCCGCCCACAAACCAGCCCCTCCCCCACCCAAAAAGAAGAACAGCGATATGAAGGGACACTTGACATCTGATGACATCCAGGTAAGCTCCTCCTTTTCCTCCTTCTCACTTTTTCTTATTCTCCCTGGCAGTTCTGACACAAATTCTTCCCCCGCCTTCTGTCTCAGATTTCTGTCATTGTGTAACTTTTTGAAATGTCGCCAATTCAAGCACAAGTTTATTAAAAAGTATGCACAAACCATGTCAGAACATTCCCAATTACTAACTCAGATACTGTGCCACAGCTTTATTGTGTTGTTTTTTTGATATTTTTCATATATGCAGGACTCCATGGTTGGCATTTATGGCTGTGGTGAAATAGCAGTTCAGTAAAATGTCAGTGTAGTGACATGAAGGTATTTCCTCACATAGCGTTTCACATCTTACAAAGCTGAGTGTTTCTTGCCCTCTTCTCTGGACTGTCACACGTCAAAGACTTCCTTCAACAACCCAGTTACAGTACAACTAACTGAGAGTGCTGGAATATCCACATATAGTAAGCTTGTCTTGTTCTCTAAGTGAAGTCAGTAACACATAGCCTAACAACAAGTTTGATGATAATTAACTTCAATCTTGATTCGTAATGAATGGTTAGTGGGGCAGTTTTTCTGTATAAAAAACAGCACTGGACACATTTATGAAGGTTCTTTGTTTGTCTTTATATTTCTCAGGTCAATACTGTGTTAGATTTGGTAGTAGCTGCTGTTATTTCCCATGGGGTACACCTGTAAGAAGTACATACAGTATTTGGGGACCTTATTAGACGGGTGGTACTACAACCAATATCAAGTACCACTCAAGACGAATTAATAGCTCCGTTTCGCCGCAGTTTGTTTTTTTAACCAAACACACGTTTCCATCATTTGAATAAGCAGTTTTATTATTAATCAGAGACGAACTGAAATGTCAACGCTGAGTGGATTAGGGAGGAGAATCTCCCCCATTTTCTCAGATCACTGATCTGGGGCGAAGAGGCAAAAGAGTTGCTGCCACTGCACAGAACCTGTCAGTAGACATTTTGGAAAAGAAACTCTCATGCTAAGCAGGTTTCAAGTATGTGGTGTGTTTGCATTAGAAAAGTGACAGAACTGAGAATACTCAAAATAGTGAGTATGCATATTAACGAGTTTGCTGTTGATGCACTTCATTCTCCCACATTGTCACACATAAAAGAAAAGTAGAACTTCTCACAGCTGAAAAGAAACATAAATTTTGGATGATGGTGAAACAGCTTTGGAAACACCTCAGAAAACAAAAAAATGTTGTGACTTACTGTATCGCAACAGGAATCCAACCCTACCAGGGTGTGCGGCCACAACTGCAAAATCCTTACATTACCACAAACCTGATGAACACCTTTTGAATTACCCCAGGTCAAACAATTATTCCCAAGTCCCTCTCTCAAAATCTGAAATGTCCATGCAGCCTTGATGATTGGCGTTTGTTCTATGGGACCATTTTAACATTTTGACCACCGGTGTTACCACATAACCATTAAGAAATACCTGTTTTTTCCTGCCTTTGCATCGCCCTTCCCAGTGGCTTCTCAACCAGAGCGTAGTTTGTACACATCAGAAGACAGTGGACAGTTGTGCACGTGAGACAGCAGAGGTCACACTGAGCTTTCTGAGACCTTTAGTGTTATCAAGGACTACAGTACAAAATAATTGGGCATTCCAAATTGGAAAGATATAGTGGAAAAAAGAATTATTAGAGTATGAATAATTGAAGTCACTGAGTTGGCCACTGTGTATCAGCACTGCTGAGATTTTAAATCCAACTTTATGATAGTCTTTATAGCTCCAAGGTCGAAGTCCTGGGCATCTGGGCAGGTAAAGTAATGGCGAGCAGTGAAAGTAATGTGCTCTCCTCCCTACACGACTACTGCAGAGGCGTACTTGAGCACACCACCGCCAGACTCACTGGTGATTAGTACAAAGATGAGACTGTAACAGATACCTCACAGGATGTGATGTGTGCAGTTTTATGGCCATAGATACTGCATGCTCAACGAACGTGCATCTGAAAAATAAAAGTAAGCAGTGCAAGTATGTTGCAGGAATAACAAATCATAGCAGGCTGATGACATACAGTAACTGGTAAAAAATGCATGGTGTGATTTTTTTTTTCCTGTTTTAACAATGAGAAGAAG
Organism: Ctenopoma kingsleyae; assembly: GCA_032353495.1. Classification (NCBI taxonomy): domain Eukaryota; kingdom Metazoa; phylum Chordata; class Actinopteri; order Anabantiformes; family Anabantidae; genus Ctenopoma; species Ctenopoma kingsleyae. The sequence continues at coordinate 4,102,656 of JAUBNQ010000005.1, read as the reverse complement.
AAAGTGCAGAAGAATGAGACATATGGATCAACAGACAGAGACATTTTAAAAGTTCAGGTTTTCCTGTCTCTCTGTATTTCTTGCTGTTATTCACCCTGTGCAGTAACATTGGTTATATCTAAGTCAAATGAGTTTAAGTGGCAGAACCAGTTATGTGTGATTTTAAACAAATAAATAAACAGTGTTATGCAATTGTGAGCTACAACTTTAAATCATAAATCAGGTAGGGGTGTCTTTAGTCCCGCCTTCCTCCCCTCAGCTAGACAAGCTCCTGTCGCAAAGCCTGTCAATCATCTTGATAAGCTGTCTCTTTAAATGACACTGAGATAATCAGCATCTGTAGAGCCACCAGGCAATTTGGAATAATAACACAGTTCTATTTATTGTTCACTATATTTGTGAAGTGCTGCAGGTTTCACTGTGGTAAGCTTCCTTTTCTTACCTTATGTGACATCTAACAAAACAGTCTTCATAGTAACACATATTCTTATTTAACTTTAATGCTTATGATGTTCTAATAATGCTTTTGCTGTTGCTGCTATAGCCACAGCTCATCTCTGACCACAGCTCTCACATGAAAATGCTATGCACATGAATGAAAAGCCAGACTGTGTTATTTCTGCTGTATTTCAAAATTGGCGGCTTACAGTATTCTAGCTATTTTAGATAATTCTGTATATTTTAATAGGTTGTCTTTGATCATAGGACATGTACGTGTCTTAACTGGCCTGAAGAAATTTGTAGCATCGTGGTTTTATCATTGCCCAATGCACAGAGTAAATTGGCAACACAGCCAAAGTATAAACATCTGCTCTTGCTACATTACAAGCACCCTGTGCATGTTGCCGCGAGATGGACTCTGAGAGCCAAACAGATGACAAACATCCAAGAGATGTCTTTATGCTCCGAACAAATGCTTCCTCCAGCTAATTGCATCTGAAGTCTGGTGCTCATCTCACTATTCAGCCATTAAATTCTTCGTCGTTTGATGTAATATGAATGGAAAAGCTCACACCAACTGAGTGCATATTGACTGGCATTCAGCTGCTATTTCTGACTGTAAGAAAAATGGGGATCAAACAACACTTGGCACACTTTTGATCCCTCAAATTGCACAGCACAAAGGTGTGGAGGGAAATTCATTGTTCAACATCTATTATGTGAATCTCACATGTAATACGCAGAGGAATTCATTGTTTTGGACGACTTTGAGTTCTTTCATTCACCTTTATTTCTTTTAATTATGCAATGCGCAGGCCTGACAAATGTTTAATGAAAGTTTTGTGAGCGTTTGTTTGTCACTAGACAATTAATTTCTTCATGCCATGTCAGTTGTAGAGCCTGTTGTGAATATCACACTTTAAAAACCTTTAAAAGGTACTTCGCTGTCAGCAGTGTCAAAGTTAGCCTTGTGATTATCACAGAGTTTGACAGATAAATTAGGAGCATGCTGTGGGGAAAGTGTAAGCCCGGTGACCTGCTGAAAAGGAAAACCATAGAGGAACACTTTGCCTCCCCTGATCTTCTAGTACACTGCTTCTGTTTTTCTGCACAAAATCAACCTTCTTTTATTTCAGAGTGGGAACTTTAAAATAAATACGGCTTAGCCTCCAACAAATCTGCTGAATGTTAAAAAATAATAAAGGCACCTGTCATGAATATTATCATCTCTTTTAAAGCATCGTATTCAGCAGATTAAATGTGCTCAAAAAGTCAATTTAATAATGTGGTAACAATATCATCTTGTGTATTACGCTGTGATATTTTAATAATTTTCCGTTGCTTTAAATGCACTATAGTATAAAGGCATCATCCTTAGCCCTGCTGTTTTATGTAGTTTTCCACACCTTTTATAAGCACATATCTTATTTTTCTACAGCCAGTAAATAATAAACATTTGACACAGTAAAGACCCAGGGTCTTCTTTTTAATCATTTTAATTTCTATGTCTCAGACTATTTGCACTCCAGTGTCTAATCCTCGAACAGTGAGATATTTCTCCAGACTATGACAAAGCTACAGCGTGAGACACAAACGTAGAAAATCTCCGTTCTAAGATATCTTTGCTGTGAGTTGAGTCCAGATTTAAGAATTTCAATTCAGCCACAGCAAACGACTTAAAGAATCCTGCAAAGTAAACATCAGCGGGGGGATTTTACTTCAAGACAAAAAGTTCAGTTTGTAATGCTGTTGAAAATATTGCAAAAAGAGGCAAGATGGGTTTCTGTTCAGAATGAGCATAGATATGAAACTGATTGCAATGAATTTCATATATTTGCCATGTGTGTTTGCTCAGCAGCTTCTGTCTGTTTTGTATTTTCATGTCACCTTCATGTATGGAAGAAATTCCCTGCACTTCTATTCTAAAGTAGCTGTGTAGCCAAGCTACTTCTTGCAGCTCCACAGTACTTTTAGCAGTCCTGCTCTTCTATTTCAGACGTTTGCATCATACCTTTGTGTGATGCGGAAGTGATTAATTTGACAAAATAACTTTGATGCACGTACAGTACAGAGTTCAGCAGAGCAGCTAAAGTTCAAACTACTGTCAGGCTGTGTTCCTGTGTTTCTGTTTGTTACCACTTAAAAACAAATGTGAGAAAAAAAAGTGGGGAAAAAAAAAAAAACATCCGGTGTAATATTCTGCAAGTGTTGTAGTTTATAACTAATGCATATACAGTAAAGATTGTAGTTTTCAGTTGGCTATGAAGATGTTGAAACAGGAGCGGCAGTATATACTAGATGACGTGTCTGGTTTGTGGAATTTTGGAGCTTATTGTGAGTCTTGCTGAGCTCTTGGTGTTTTCTGTAGGTGGTTCATCTCGACAAGGAGGAGGAAATGCAGAAGCTTCCTCTTCAGCCTCCTTATTACGACATGGCGCCCTCTGAGTCGACCCCCTTCACTGATAAGCTGGTGAGTAGTGATACCATGAGCGGCTTCAAATCAGCATCTCCATGAAGAGGTCATCCATAGCAGCTGCCTTCAGGCAGTGGTAATTTCTGGTGAAAGGGGAAATTTTCCGTGCGAAAATGCTTGGAGGAATTTGAGAATTCATTTAAAACTGAAATGCGGTGCCGTGGCGCTTCCAGAATTTCACTGAAGAGCTTAGAGCATAGCTGCATACCTGTTTGCTTGTCTGGTGTTAAAAGAGGATCCTTTCTAACAAGCTGACCTGTAAATCCACTGGTTGCTTTTCTTAAGCTTCTTATCTCATCATTTACATCAGCACCACACACCCACTACCTAAACCTGGGTCGGCCAATATCCCCTCTCTGTCTGTGGACTATTTTATGTTTCTGACCTCAACACTCTAAGCCACTCTGCCCTCCACCTCACATCCCCTCCAATTCCTGTAATCTGCGATAATTGCCTGTGTGTTTGGATGGCAACCATGTGCAGATAAATTGCAGTGTGATACTTTACAGTACATCATCATCCCTGGGTTCTAACTGTTGACTATGAAGTGTTTGCCTCGTTGTGTCAGATGCCTCAGCTAACTGTGGTGAGTCTCCCTCTGTGTCTCAGATGCTTGACTGTTTCTGGACTTTATTTGCCTTGGCTGGGGTCTCAACTTTGAGTTAAAGAAATAAAACTGTTGCTACTGTAAAAATGTTGTGCGTGTGAGCAGAAAAAAAAGAAAATCTTCAAGGTTATGTTGAAGTTTATCTTGATCACTTACTGGAGAAGCCATACAATAGCTAACATGACCAATCTGCTTTAAATTAGTGTTACCATTGCTACTGTACCTGCATAGCTAATGAAGCTAAGATGTGTCGTGTTGCCTGAAAAACATCTGCTGTTGGTGTAGATGGCAAAGTGCAACTTGCTGAAAGACGATGTGCAGAAACTGATGACATTATCATGTGGGTGTTAATTTGCATTCCAGCATCGAACTTGCAACAGTTTAGTAAAATATGCTTATTTTTTATATCAGCCAAACAGAGTAATTAGATCAATTTGTCATTTCTAAATAACACATTAAAAACTATTTCATAAATTATAATCATGAGTACTTATATTTCTTATTGTCAACAAATGCCACGAGAATCCAAAAAACCAACAATGAACACTGACACTGCTTAAAGGTTCGTGAATCCAAAGCCGGATCCATCTTATTCCACTGCACTATACAGCTCCCCTGTTGTCCAAAAACTATTAAAACAATGAACCCCAACACTGCACTAAGTGACATGTTCCATCATTACCACACATCAGAGTCATTGTAGTATGTTTTGAGTCAACTGCACAATGTTCTGCTGCCAGAAATACTAGAGTACTAATATTAATCCACCAGTAAAAATAGTATCCAAACTTCTTCTGGTTGAGTAACATAAGTTAAAAACTACTGTGTCCACCTGTTTGAGGCTGTGAGACAGACTTTGAGGGAATTGTTAGGTGATCAACATGGTGCTTCAAGCTGGGGGATTGCCAAAAAAAGGAAATAATTTAATATCTGTTTTAAGTTTTAGATTGCCAGCCTGCTTTCAATAGTCTCTGTCTGCTGCCCACTGCACTAAATGCCTGATACTGAGAGAGAGACTACAGGCAGAAGTTAACACTCCACTAACACTGTAACATTGGTAACCTGCTAAAATGTGATTCATAGATTCTATAATACAGATACTATGTCTGAAAGTGTGACCTCGACTCGTCAGTTAGTTAGTGGGATTAACAAAAGATCTACATGCTGTAATATGAATAAAGTAATTGATGTATAAATCCAGATGTTTCCTGAAGGACAAACAGCTGTCAAAAACACCTCACTGAGTCAAAAAGTATTTTAAGAAGTTTCAGTTTCAGTCGATGGGGCAGCAAGATCTCCGTTGGCAGAGCAGTTGTCTACAAATCCCAGGTTCAGTGGTTTGATTCCTGTTTCCACCTGCTAAGTTTCAAGGTTTCATTGGACAATACACAGAAAACCTATAGTAGCATTGACATGTACTGTCTGACAGCTGCCCAACAACAACTTCCCCAACATGATCAATAAAGTATGTCATTAATATTTGTGATGGAACAGTCACTATAATAAAATATTATTTATATATGAG
>JAUBNQ010000005.1:4076758-4087645 GCA_032353495.1 Ctenopoma kingsleyae | reverse complement strand
TTAATTTTGATTTTCATTCATTGTTTTTAATTTAGGAGGAGAGATAATCAATTTCTGGACTAATATTCCCCAAAATCTAGCTACTCTGTATGAAAAAAACACTACTGTTTCTAATTCAAATCAAATTCTCTTTTGTCCTTCCTAGACTTTGTGAAAACCAAAAAAGCCAGAATGTTCTTTAAGCCAACAAATTAAATCAACACATTAAACAGCTTAGGGCTGAGGCCACTATACTCATGTCGGCGCTGATGCTCCATGACCTTCCACTGGCACAAAGGCAATTTATTTGCACATTCTGAGGTAATTTAATGGCCTTTAATATTCTAATTGTGTGTTCAAAACTTGACTCTGCAACTACTCAAAACAAACCTATCTGCTAAATTCTCATTCAGTAAAGTAACTGCAAGATCTGTATTGCACTTTTATCGGATTCCAGTTTTCTAAACATAACTGATGACAGCTCCATAAAGCATCTTTAAGCCATTATAAACCTCAAAGTGATTCTTTGAACAGCATTATATGAGGAGTGGGAAGAGTGGGAAGTGTCTTATAGCATCAGGGTTCTTCAGAGTTTACCGAAGACAATATTATGAACTTTAGACATGGTGTTTTGAAAGATGTGGGTATTTATTGATCAAAGAGTGTCAAATAAAACATCCTGTTGGTCTTTGAAAGTGTAGAATCCAGTGCTTTTGGTGCTTGATCCATGCTGGATACTATATATAGACATACATAAAGTCAGGATGTCTTGGAAGAATTTGTCTCCTGTCAGTCCTGTCAGTCCAGATGTATTGACTGTAAATGTTAAATCTCTGGCATGCAGACACTGTTATAACATTTGGCTCCATTGTGGTCATGCAAACTTTAGTGTTAACTGTAATATGCACAGAGCAAATTGATTCACGAAAACTGCCCCAAAACACCTCTGCTATTCTATCTACAGTATATGAAACCATTCTGCCACTATACTGCCACACGATAACAACACTGCAGCTGGACTAAGCCAGTTTGCACCACCATCTGCACTTTGTGGTTCATGAAAATGGGGTCCTCGGTGTAAAAAGGTAGTTGCTACTTGTGTGGATATGGTATTTTTAATGCCACATCTGGTGCTGTAATGAATGGACTGTTCTAACAAATTCCCTCTACTGTAACATAAAAATATAAATGTGTTCTATAAAACCCCAGGTTTTACAGTCTGACATGGATAGATTCTAAATTCTTTATATAAAAAAGCATGATTACAGTTGAAATTACTTAATCCAACCCTTTTGGCACCTTGGTTGCTCAGCGTACAGGGAGCTATGCATGAATATGTATAAAAGTCTGGTTCAATTTGAGTTTGTGTACTGTTTATCATTACAGAAATAGTGCTGAAGTGTGACATTGCCAAATACTATTTATAATGTCTGCTCAGGAAACCACTTATTTAACCTCTCCTTCACATAGATTACTCTGCTGTGCACTGTAATGTACTGATGTGTTGACACTTCATTTCAGGTTGAGTCATCCTTCCTGAGATAAGAGAAACCCTGCGACCCTGCAGTATTGTCTTATTTCCTCATCTCTTATGTCTTCTCCTCGCAGGACTCTGGGAGGCGTCCAGAAGAGCTGTTGAACCCGGCTGAATACATGAGCTACCAGCGCATCTGCAACATGGAACAATTCCCTGAGTCTCAGCCCACTCCGGCCTACCCTCCTGTTACTTTCTTACCTCAGCACCCTTACACGCAGCAACCGCCCAACGAGCCCATGTACTCCAACACAAGCTTCCCGGCCCCCGGCCCTCGTGCTCCGTTCACGTTCCCCAAGGAGCAATCTGTGTGACATGTTACATAACTCTGCAAAAGGCATCATGATAGTGCCACAGTTATTTCAAGGGAAAACAAAACTCTGCTCGACAGATATGCATTCATACCCACCTTGCTTCTGTTTATTCTATAAGCTTAAAATGCGTGTCGGCTTCTCTCTTCCATGATAAAATTCTCTGTAACTTGTGGTCCTCAGTCCCCTGTGTATTGTGCACCGCTTGTTCCACTGAGGCTGTTTGTAGGACCTCGCTCACCTTGTGATGTAAGCGTAGCCGACACCAAATTCCCTCTTTTACTACTCTCCCCTTCACCCCTCACATGTGCCCACTCACCCTGGTTGTTTTTGATTGCTTCCTCACCTTTGAATATTTTTGCTTTTTTGCCAACCATCTGAACCATGTACAGAATATGCCATTGTATCACTCAAGATGTTATTTTCTCTTTTTTTTTTATTTTTTACATTCCCCACAGTAGTAGTGACCTTTTATATCAGCTTCTTTTGTTTGTTTTCTGTTTGTCTGTCAATCATATGCTTGCTTCTTTGAAAGTTATATACTATACTGTATGTGTGATTGGATGTGTTCTGGTGAAAAAATAGGAAAAAAATACAAATGCCATTTGATTTGTGAAGCTAATTATCAATCTATAATGACATGGACTACCCCTTTAATTAGTTAATGACAGGGTTGTTATGTGAAGATGTGAATTGGCAGTCTCTCAACTGAATCCTTCATTACTTTTCATAATAGCTTTGCTGTTATGAAGTTTGACTGGATATATTTCGGACTATTAGCGAATGTTATCCTCATTAGCTATGAAGAAAAACAAAGGGCTTGAGATCCAACTGCATCTATTTCTATTTCTAATATGTATTATTATTATTATTATTATTATTATTATTATTATTATTATATCATCTGCCAGACCAGTAGTTGCCAAAGACATATAGTTTCATAACATTTTTTTGTCCGTTTTGCTTCATGCCAGCGTTTACATTTAAACTACATTGTTTGATGGGAAATAAACATAGTTGATTGGCAATGTGCTACTCTCTCCAAGTTTACATTATCGCTTGTCATATGCTGTATTTTCCATATCTGTATGTTAGAATTTGAGTTCCTCACACGGGTTGATTTGGGGTTTACTGCACAGTGGGTCTTTTGTGTTTTTGCAGAGTTATCAGCTAACAGCTGTTGTTCTTCATGCGGGTGCAATAGGTGAAGACAATCACATGCTTGGGTTGTCCTAAGGAAAAAACTGTCAAAATTGTTTTTAAGTTGCTCTACTCATACTGTACCTACAGGCAAAGACTTTTCCAAGGACAGCCCACACATTTAACATATTTAAATATGTTTTCTTTTTATTTATTTGTACTAATATAGCGTTAAGAGCTAAATAGTTTCAAATCAGTCTAAGAAACAATGAAGAGAAAAGCTTGCTACTGTATTTTTTTAGAGAATGATTAGTTATATACGATGGCACTCCACTTATTTTCAGAGTCCATTTTACACTGTGACTGTTAATTTCAGACCATATATAAGCTAATGTGCTTAACGAGCCAATTTCAGGATACTGTCTCCCACACACAAGCCCTCTAGACACAACAAATTTGCATAAACTGAAAGTTCACATTTTTTGCCATGTCAGATGTATGATTGGAAAAAAAAAATAGAGAAAAGAAAATACTTGTTGTTTGTGCTCAATGTGAAAAAAATCCTTGAGGTGTTGAAGGTAATTTAGTGTTTACTCTTACTGGTGATGGTTAATGGGATAGAGTGAAACTTGTGAGACTTTCTCCTGTGCTCACCTTGTTGTCTTGCAATGGCTCGATATGTGTGCTAGCATTTAGTTTAAGCAGTGGTCTCATGGTTTGAACCACTGAAAGAGTTGATATTACTGTACATGCTATGTGAAAAAACACTGAAACACTACTTTGTCTTTGTGACACATTTACTATTCACAAGATCTTTCCTTTTATGATTATTATTATTTTATTATTATTACATATGTGTTCCCTGCAAAATATGCTCTAATTGGCATTTATGTATTTACTTTCACTGTTTCCTTAAGTTTTCAGTCACATTGAAGTATTTCAAATGTCCTGAAGATAACTGCCATGTTTGTTTTCACCATCAACCTTGTTGTTTTGTGTTTTGTAAGACTCTAACATTTAGTTTTTATTTTTTCTAACATAAACATATATACAGCACATTTAATTTGACATTTATTGTAAACTTGTGGAAGGATAAATACCTGAATAAATAATTCTTAGGGTTATGTTCTTTTTTTTTGTTGCCCAGGCTGAAATAATGAAATGATGTGAAACAATTTATCCTGTTTTTTCTGGGTTATATTTGATGTAAATATTAACAATGTGATGTGTGAAGAAAAGTCATGCAGTTTAACATTAAACTTCACAAACTACGCATGTCATAGTTGTAATTCTATGTCATGAATTTTATGACAAATATGCATCTCTCATCATCTTTGTTGCTGCAGTAAGAGATTTCCTTTCTGGCCACTTGGGAGGAAGACAATATTAACTCTTCTTTTAGCTCAGTTTTGGTCTCCACTAGCTCCTCATAAAAATATACGGCTCTTTATCTGCTAAGTGCATCACTGTTTTAACTTGCTAACTGGTTAACAGGGTAAAAAATGAGCTAAAATAAACTGAAAACCTCAGTAACACTACAGGGAAGTGCAGAGTTTGCAACCAATCCATAAAAGGTTTAACGCTGAGGTTGGTCGAATTAAAAAGTCTGAAAACTAATGTGGATAATCACTAAAAAAACACAACTTTTCATCTTATAGGAACATCCATACAGATATTTGATCCATTTTTTAATTATTAATATTTTGACTATGCAGCTTTAAAGTAAAATAAAGCAATAAAACAAGTGTCTCAAATGTAACATAGATTTGCTTTTTTTGTGAATACACGTACGTATGCACTACGTAAGTTACCATAGTAAAAAACTATGCACGCTGTATTACAAAGCTATCTCTCTGTTAGCTTTTGTTTCCATTTGCTAATTAGAATCACTTGAGTGTCAAAACATGACATCAAACAGTTTCATATGGTATCATATGGTTATGCCCCAACAAACTGCTGCTGATTTCCACTCCCAGCATCCAGATTTGGAGTCATGCCTCCCTTTCATCCAGTCTGCTTTTTCACCTTCTGAGGAAAAAAAAGAAAATCTGGCTGTTTAGCTACTAAATCATCCACTATGTTCACTGGCTAATTTTGTCTCTGTGTTGTTTGGTGCTGGGCAAATACATGATGTTAATATTGTATAAAATTGTGGAATAGAAATGAGTTGAAAGTGAAATTGGAAAAGAAACGTTATGAAATGCACCTGCTACCATTCATTAACTATTGTCCCCTTTCATTATATTACAAATACACTATGTCTACAAGCACATGTACTATTTTGCTTAGTGGCTAATTAATAAGACATCCTCACTGAAAATAAGCTTCCACTAGCATTAAGACAATATCAGTCCAATCCTTCTCTTATTTGTACGATTTACACCAACAGTGAAATCAGCCTTATTTGGTTGTTGTTGGACACAGTGAGAGGAGATCCAGTTTGGCTGCTAGAGAATGTGTAGCCTACAGCAAGCCCCGGGAACAAAGCCGGATAACATCAGACCTGCATGTCAAAGACTTCATGCCCAGAAAGATTTTTTTTTCTCCATAAATATCCATTGCACAAGCAAAAGAACATTTTCTGAGCAACACACACACATTCAAGCAGCACTCCATTCTTAACCTGAATAATTTGATCCTTCTGGCAAAATTCATTTTAGATTTAAACATTTTCACACGGCAGTAGATAGCATTTTCAGATATTTTGGCCTTTTTTTGTGTGAAATATTTTAAGTGAATCTGATTTGACTTTGGTAGCCAAAATGCATGGATGTTAGTGTCTCTCTCTGGCTGAGCTGGCTGCCTCCCTACACATACGAATAGAGCGTGCACAAGAATAATGTTTGAGACTTCTTTACAAGGCTTATAGCAAATTCATCTAATACTTAAATGTGATTATTTATTAAGAGTTTCGCAACAATTGCATTAAAGACTAAAAAAGTCCCAGGTTTTCACAACTGTGTCCGCATTACCAAAATCCAAACTACCGAAGTCCAGCATTGTTTTTGAGCTACAGTATGTGGGAGGATAATGCAGATTTAATGTGGATGGTTTCTTGGCCATGGGCAGCATACCACTTAGTGTTAGTATGACTAAGTACTGTAATTTGGCCTTAATATGCTACAGTTATTTATCAGGCCCTACTACTGTCCCCATGGTTTTCTCTCTGAAGAGCCTCAGATAAATAAATGCCCTAACCCAAACCACTAAATAGCCATAACTTTATTAGAAATATTTAGAATTTACTAACTTTTATTAACCTCTTTCCACATAAAAGTCATAAAAATATCAAGGTGGGTCCCATTGACTTACCTGTAATAGCACAGGTCAGTGCTACAGCACATTATCATAAAACAATGGCTGCCTGAAAGTATTAGAAATACACGTAAATGGGCTAAAATGTGCCAAACACTGTACAGACTCTTTTATATAACACAGAAAATAAAAGATTATAATCAAGAGACAATAAATACATGAACATGTGGCTGAATAATGTTAACTGGAAATATTTTTTTTCACTGTTAACTCTGTGTATTAATTATTTAAAACTTGATTTCTTCCAGGCTGAATAATGAAACACAACTGACCTTTTTATGGACCATGTCTAAATACTCATGTTATTTCATGTCGCTGTTGATAGGCTTTATTGCATTTTTGACTGTGGTCAAATAATTTAGTTGTATTTTATGCATAAATAATGTGACATTTGGAGTTGCATGAAGAAAGCACCACAATGTTTGTTTTGTTTTAATATTCATTTTATTATAGCTGGACTGACCAATGTTAGCACCGCACTAGTGACTTAGCTTTAGCCTTAGTGATCTCTCAGGCACAACAAAATGTTTTGCACAAAAAAGTGTCAGGACACATCAAGACGATGCAACACCACTTGTTGCCGTAGTTGATATGATCTCAAATATACTGAGTAATTGACATCTATCAGTATTTCTAAATTGTCACTGATGAGATTATTTAAACTTTAAAGTCATGACACATTGTATTTTCATTTAAAACACTAGGCAAGCAACACATCAGTGACAGTAAATGATCATATTTCAATATAACAAATTCCATTTCACCATCACTGAGAGTTTCCAGTGAGTGGCTGTATTAACACACAGTGTAAGTCAATAGAGCGTCAAACTAACGTTTTTAAAGTGTACCAGTAGTAGCTTTAAAGAAATTAAGCTGAGCAAAAGCTTTTTCTTTTTCAATGTGGTACTTGAAAGTCTAATGTTAATGAAGGTTTCTGTAAAATGCGTGGAGAAGGATAAAAAAAAAACCTGGTTTATCTATAGAATTGAGTTTCATTTTAAATGCACTTTGAGCTCCAGTGTATGACTTTCCAGAAAGGTCCAAACTGTACAGAATAGATTTTTTCTCTAGTTTTTGATTAAATATATATAGTTTTTTCTCACCTTGAATTTGTTTCCACCCAGCAGTGACACATTGCATAATACTGTACATCTGTTTAAAAGTGCTTCATTATCATTCACAGTATGTTTTGCTTACAGTAAGCTGCAAATTTTAGCCAAATAAATACATTACATTAATAAATTATAATTAATGAGTGAGGTATACAGTGCATTTGAGTGAACAGAATTACAGCCTCAAAATGACCATTTAGCTGAGCATAAGAAATGTCATTTGTTGTTAATATGATGCTATAATGGGTTTTTATTACTTGCATAGTACAAATATTGACAGATATTTGTTGTGTCCATCTCCTGCATATTATTATTATTACTATAATTTTGAAATAAATGTTTTGTGGAGTTACCCACCATGTCTGACCTTCAGACCCAACTGGCACAGGTTCAGAGCTTTATACTGTAATTAGACACACAGACACAGACCCACAAAGCTTCCAGTTAGACACTGACATTTTTTGTCCCAATGTGTCTGCAATTAAAGTTTTGTTTGATTTGACAGGTCGAACTGAGGGAAAAATATTGGCAAAAGTCCCTGTATACAGCAAAATTATTCTTATTATAGAGAATATCTATATTTGTAGCTGCTTGTTTGATTAACCAAGACATATGCTGTCACAGAAGATACGGTAATGATATTTGACAGACCAAGGGCTGAAAAAAAGCAATTAAGAGTTCATAAAGATCTTTGAAAACAAAAGAAAAATCACATGACATCACGTGATCGCCTCTCTTCAACATGTTATGTTAGAATTACACAGTGGAGGTGTACAGTATATCTGTATGAGCAGAAAGCTGCACAGTCTTGCAAAATATCCTACTTGTAACAAAAAAAGATCTCTTATCTTATTACCAAAGGGCAGGTTAACTTGAGTGCTTTCTCATGAGAGATGCAAGAATCGCTTGAGAAGTCATCCAGAAAAGCCCACTTGATTGGATTGGGTGAAGTCTCCTGGAACAAATCCTACGTGTCACTTTTATGTAACACGTCGCTTTGCTCTTCTTTCGCTCTTCCCTAATTTGCTTTGTCTTTCTAATATCTATGTAACAGACATCTCAGTAACACAGACAGTAGCACTAAATAAAGGCTGACATTAGAATAGTACGAGTTAGATTAGATGTTTAACAGTTAATACACAGGAGGTTTTGCTTTTCTTCACAGTGAAAGACAAGGGTGTACATTAAATTTGAATTCTATTTTCATATCCCCCAGTCGCTTCAGGTGTACTGTAACTAGTGCAGGTGGTCTGCTTGACAACACCACAAACTACAGCCTCAGAAATAAGTGTAGTGCACATTACCGGCCTGACAGAGACAGTTCATACATGTAGACTGTAGTGATACCAATTATGTGCCTTGCAGGCCTATCGACCCATCCAATCACCCAACCTAACTGACTAAACAAGTTGTTTGTCATCACCTACCATAACAGCTCCACAGCTCCAGATTTTCCACTGCAGTATCCCTGTTCTAAGGATAACATTGTTTTTCAGCACCTTTCAAAATGCATGACTTTTACACAAATTACTTATGTGAGTGCCACCTCGATGATTAAAAGAGTACTCCACTGATTTAGGATTGCACTTCTGTAACACTGTTGGGCACTCGATGGATATTTTTTTCTATTGGTATCAAAGTATCAAGTACATATAAAACAATGGGTGCAGGTGTTTTGACGAGCGTCATACACGTACTGCCCTTTGCACCTCTCACGACTTTACTTCTTAAAATGGATGGTTATTTTTTGTGCCACCATATGAGGTGGATTGGTCAGGCAAAATATACGCAGATTATTTTAACCATTTTCTTTGCAATATGATGCAATCTGACACAACAGCACCACAAAGTCACCTAGGAAATATATGTACAATGCAGCTGAATCAACACCTATGTGATTCATTACAAGCTTCACAGAGACTGGATATTGCAGGCCTGTTGTATTGAACTGTGTAATATTGAATGAGTTATTGCTATTTTGTTACCTCCTGTACCTTGGAAAATAAATATGATTGCTAACAAGCTCCACAGTTACCACAGGAGATGGCGCGATGCTAAGCTCGGGCATGCTATACGGGAATTATCAGCACACCTGCAACATGTCTGTGACCAATTACACCGCTGGGCTCTAGGCACCGCGTTTGTATTCGGGCTTTAAAGAGATCTCTGTCACAGCGCAAATCAAAGACAGAAGTGACCACGAGCATATTAAAGTAACCTGACGTGATTTTATATTTTCCGTTGTGTATTAGAATAAACCAGCGGAAAAGCATAATTTGTGACAAGTGTTTAGTAGATGCATAAACAATTCCATCTCATTATATTCTCCAATAAGTTGGATGAAGCAATTTCCTTTGAACACTTGACCTTTCAGACATGAATATTAAATGCGTCTGTTTTGCTCCGCTTATATGCGTGTGTGTGTATGTCTGCATGTGTGTGGACTGTTAATGCATTGTACTGTAGAAAGGTTTCTGCTTTTACTAAATGTTTAGTAGTCAGAATAGATGTAGCTTGTCCGTGGCTGCAGGAAACAGGCACAGACAATAAAAGCAGCAGCTCAGATGGGCTTTATGCTCATTTTTTCTCATCAGCTGTCTGCCATATTTTAATATTGTGTTAAGCTCATTGGGATGCATAGAGGAGTAAAGGGAGACGGAGATGAAATTGACTGATTCGCTGCCTTGCACAAATAGAAACAAATTCCATGTGACACTCCTCAGCAGAGGGAGATGGGCCCTTTCCTCACAGTGGGCACAACCAATAAGCATTATTCTTCCTGCTATACATCATACCCAATCCCTATAGCAATGCCCGTTTCCTCTTCCCTAATCACATATCGTTGGGGGAGCAGTTCTGGTAGGTTGACTTTGGCTGAAGTTTATTGATACTGTGACTCAAGTTTTGCAAACTGATTCGTATTATTTGGAAGTGAATCTCTTGTCTGGCAATTCATTTGATATGACAAGCTAAATAATGAATTGGAGATAACATTTGTTGGCCTGGAGGGAGGAAGCACAGACATAGAACAGTTAAATATGCAGTCTCCTTTTTTTTCCTCAGTGCAGCAAGGGTTCATCAATGTGAAATTAAATAGAGAGAGAGAGAAAGTTACTCATACAAAACTTTCCCCCAATGCAATAAAACACAATGAAACACACAATGCTGAAGGAGCTTGAAAAAGATCTGCTTTTCATCCCCACAGCTGCAGACAGTAATGGATTTGATTATCTCCTCTATTACGCTGGCCACTGACAATTACCAATTGCTTAAAGGTAATCATGTCAGTCTGTCAATCTTTAGCAGTAATATGTGGAGTGGAGCAATGTGTGACGATTAATGAGCTGATTACATCATTAATATTCTACATCTGAATGTATTTTTTATGCATGTAAAACACATTCAGCTTTTTTAGTTGTAAACATCAGAGCAACACACTGGACAAATACAAATGCTTCTCATATCTGCACATATTGTTTTCTTTCTTACTTTCTTT
>JAUBNQ010000005.1:4040750-4051465 GCA_032353495.1 Ctenopoma kingsleyae | reverse complement strand
TTCACGGTGTTGCTGGTGCTTTTAGCTCCTGTTGTTGTGTGTGCTACAACCTAATGGACTTCAGGACAGTAAGAAGCCGTCGTTCAAGAAGAAGAAGAAGCTGTTTTTGGATCAGCATTTCATGCTAACTAGTTAGCTGGCCTGCAAACAGATTGTACACTCCCAGGTGACCAGGAGAAAGCCTGGTAGCTGTGGATGGACTAAGTCTTTTTGCCATGACTTTGCCTGTGCAGCACCTGGACACTGCTGCTGATTCTGCGTGAGTACTACATTATTATTTGGTTCATTAGCGTGAACAGGCCTCTTGGTTTAGCTTTAATTCGCCGCATGTACAGTCCTTAAGATGTTTCTAACTTCATATCTGTGTTGTCAGAGCTGCCCTGTAGGATATATGTGGTGTTTGTGATTATTTAATTAGTAACACGGAGTTTAGCGGTCAATTTACAATAATAACCGATCGTTCAACCAGAAGTGTTTCCGCTTGCCCTTCACAATAAGAGCATTATGGTAGATTATATTTGTAAAGCTGAGAAGTGAACGATGCTGTGTGAACTGCAGCAGCAGTGAAGCGTGGAGACTTTTACTTGTATTAGAGCCTCTAAAACCAAAAATTACAGTATTAAAACACAGAGAGGAAACAATTGTTGTATCAAAAAAGTTTAATTTGCCTGTTTTTTCCTGCTGTTGTCATAGTTACTAATATGGTATGTATAATATATCAGATTCAGTTATTAAATATTTTAATCTCTATCTCACGTTTGCCTCATGTTGATCTAATAATCATGAAAAAGGTCTGTGTAGGACCAGTAATATTATAAGATGCTCTTTACTGTTCTTAACATAATGTTGACAGTCAGGTGTCACCATGAAATTAAATCTTCCACATTTCAAAAACTCTACTGACACTGAGTAAAAAATGCACAGGAGCTAATGATGTAGTTGAACCTGCATCTCTGTGGTTTATGTTAACTTAACATCCTTACTGACTGACAATTAAACAGCAGATCTGAAAATGCATCAATTCTTCTATAGTTTGAAGCAGTCATTTTTCAAGCAAGTGGCCTTTACCACAGGCTGAGCTGTAGAGAAGTCCATCGATGTATCTGACAGTGCTCAGCTTCCATCCATCCATTTTCTTATCCGCTTGTCCTCGTAAGGGGGGTGCTGGAGCCTATTCTAGCTGTCATCGGGCGAGAAGCGACAAGTTACTTCTCACCACACCAGGGGTGAATCTAGAGGATTCGACAGACCTCAGAACTTTTATGTTCTTAAAATCATATTTGTAAAAACCAATTGCTTATTTGTCCAAAAGCCTTTTATAGCCTTCAAATTAAATATTAATTCATAAAAAATATATAATTGTAAATATAATCTAATCAGAAGTGTTTTTGCACAGTCTGTCTGCGTCTTCTTATCCATTCCATTATTACTGAAATTAATCCATTACATTTGCTGTGACTGACCCCCCCCCTCTTGTGGTGCATGTGCCCCTCCCGCAACCCACCCGATCCACCACAACCCCTGCCTGTGTCCCTCCCAAGTGGCATGGCACACACCCCCCGATGCCCTACGTGACGCGTTCCTCCCCGCGGTGCGAGCACCCCGCCGCGGCTCAGGCCAGCTCTCCCATGCAATTTCTCCGGAAATTGCTAAATCTAGTTGCAACTGAAATTTTAGCTTTGCATTCCGTTCAGTTGTAATACTGATATGAAAATTATTATTAAGTCTGTCCCAGTTTTCTCTGCCCGGTACACTTTTTTTAAAACATGCATCAGTACAATTTGACAGCTGGCATAAAAGTGCTGAAGAGACCACGTGCAGAGCTCATTTTTGACATCACCTGTGCAAACTTTTATTCTTGATATACTGTACAGAATGGGTAAGTGGTCAAAATGTTATTGATAATTTTATTTACTTTTAGTTCACGGTCTAGCAGTTTGAATTACAATTCTCTAAATGAAGGGGAGAAGAAAGAACAAGATTATTATGTTTGTATTTTTCTCTTCTGTTTCTCATCTAGAAAGTATCGAGCAATTAGAATCAGCAATTAGAAATGACCATGGCTTAGTTTGAAAGTGTCAGAGCTGTCTAATAATTTGACAGTTTTATCAAAGACCTTCTTGACTGTACCACTTAGTGAATGTGGCTATTATTCAACGACACAGCCCCTGAGAATTTGGGATTGTGTTCTACGAATGACTTTAGCAAACCATTTATTACAGAAAGAAATTGGATTTCACAAACCCGGACTGATTGTTTCAACCAAATGAAAACTTCCATGTTCATTTGCATTGATAAGGGAAATTCATAATTATGCTCTGAGCAAATAGAACAGCAAAGCCTGCAGTATATCTGAGTGCTACTAGTGTTTTTAATTCTTCTTCTGAGACATGCAGTTACGCTTCATCTGGAAATAACTGTTTTTTGACTGTTTATAAATAGAATCATATGGTTGTTTAGCTGCAGTGTACTGGATCATACCTTCCTCATAAGGTGCTCTTGGTTACCTATTACAGCTTTGCCTTCACTCTCAACACATCCATTAGGAGGTGATTCCCTGGCTTAAATAGGGTACCTTCATGGAGATTCATTCCAATCCAACTACTAAGCCTCAGGTAACAACTGTAAAAGGAGGAAGCCAAGATTTGACGCATGGTAGTGCAAACTCACCCTGTTCATATGCCAGTAATTAATATCCTAAGTAATTACCTAATAGTCACAGCTTGGGAGGCCTTTTTGAGCTTTTTTATCTAATGTGCAGAATGTCACTGGTAGAATGATTTTTCACATTAGATACATGAATTAATTTATGCTGATTAGTTATTTTTACTGGATGACTGTCAAATGCATCCTAGGCCTGTTGCTAAGACTGATCAGTTTGGATGGTATGGGAACATCCATCCATCCATGCATCCATCCATTTTCCTAACCTCTTGTCCTCATAAGGGTCGCGGGGGGTGGAGGCTGGAGCCTATTCCAGCTGTCATTGGGCGAGAGGCGGAGTACTCCCTAGACAGGTGGTAGGGAACATTTCTGAAAAAAATCATAATTGACTGATGACCCCTGAAGACCTATTTGGATGTTTGAGCTAACTTGTGCTCAATGAAAGGGTAAACAGGTCTGCTGTTACACTGGGGGTGGCATTGTGTGCTCTTTCTTTAAGTTGTACTTATTTTTACTTTATTTAGATCTGTGGTTCTAAACATTCTGTTTTAATTTTAAATTTGAACTTAGTTCATAACTTTTGCAGTCTCAAACTGAAATTACACTGGTCTGTTTTAAAAATCTTTTCTAATAACCTAATATCTACGTAAACAGGATACATTCATAGATACATAACAATCTTTTAAACAGTAAACATTATCAGGGGACAAGGAGGTGTGGGAATACCATCCTTCAGTTAAATAGTTAAAAGTCTTTCACCTGTCACAGCAAGCATCTGCTGCTTAAGTGTCCTCAGGCAAGACAGAGATTGTCTTCTGGTCTCAGGGACACAGTCATGTCTGTGCCTGAAAGATACATTTTTTTGAGGGTCCATAAACTATCTTAAAAAAACATCTGTGTAAATGAAAAAGTAGAATGTTCAGACTGACTAAATTCTTCTCTGTCCACAGCGAATTTGTGAATGTAGAAATAAAGACTAAAATGTATTTCTGTTTATACTGTATAAAGGCAAAACTTAATCTTCGGAATTTTAAGCCCTCTGACCTAACTGTGCTGAGATGGCTGACTAAATATGCAAGTACAAAATATGAATGATTTGTCTGAACTAGTCCCCTTATTTTGTTTTTTTAATCTAAAATTACTTTACTAATTTTTTCCAAAAGTTAAAATCTTTTCAACTTTAGCACAGACTGTGAAAACTGGTATATTGGCTTTGATGTGTAGAACTATTAATAATAAGCTTTAAAGTAAAATATAAAATTCCCTTAAGTGGACATAATTAAAACATTACTTGAGTAAAGCCCGCTTACTCTTCACCCCCTGGCCAACCCACACAGGTGAAGCAGACATCAGAGCGGGTCTGATGAATTTCACAAATATCCAGACTAGGGCATCAGAGGACATCCCTGCGCACTTGGCATTGCTGAGGTGGTGAAATTTTGGATGAGCTCCTTTAAGCATATCAGAGCATCCTTTAAGGCTCAGCAGAATTTAGAAAACCTAAGTGCTGCTTATTCCCTGCCTGCAACAGACAGACAACAGACAGCAGATTATTATCTGCTCGGAGGTGTCTGTATACTAATGACTCCATCAGTCCTTCATCAGGCCAACTTTCCCCTGAATGTTTAGTATTGTCATTAGAAAGTTAATGCTTTTCATATAACGAGGTCAGCTACAACAATGATGTAGTGTGTTTTGTGAAATACTTTTTCACATTGAAAGCACAAAGATGCAAGATGCTGTAACATAATAACAGCATTGGCCAAGCTGAATAGCATAGCTTTCTGTTTTTAGCCTAAAATAAAGAATTACATCATTTAAAATTGTAAAAAAAAAAAATGCATATACATGTTATAATGCCTCTGTATGCAACGGCACCTCTGGCCTTGACACTGAAAAGACCCATCACCCCACTCTGTTCTAATTGCTTGCGGACGTTGTCCAAAAGTGTTTGTTGACACCACTGTTATGTTCACCGCCATTTAGATCCCGTCTTAAATTAGAAACGTGTTTGGTCCACTTGAAAGCTAAACAATGTTTTTGTCAAACCTACTGCCCAAAATGAACATGCAGTCAGATAATGGTGTTAAGCTTACTGTGCAACGCAGAAAAAGTTGAAAATACACAATAGTTGTCTAACTATGACTTTATTATAATGTAATAAATTAGTGACTTTGAGTTATAGCTAACACACAAAGCTCTCCTTCACAAAAATGAGTTACATATAGGAAGATAGTTTATTCTCTAACTGGAGCACGGTTGTAGATGTGCTGTATCATTTTTCTTTGGCATTGTAAACTATGTGTGCTGCATTGTAGAGTAATACACAGGCCAACTGTTGACATTATAACGCAATTCATAAGCCATATAATAAAATAACCGACACAAAACAATATTTCAGGTTTATTCCTACACACACACACACACACACACACGTACAGCTGTAACACGCCTGTCCTACAGCCACAACCCAGCAGCCTGGCCGTGGCCGGCATAGCACTGGTCGCCTCTCATCTGAGAGGATGGGCGGAACATTGTAAGAGCCAAAACAGATGGCCATTTATTTTGTAAGAAACTTGTGAGAATGAGGTGAATGATACATACATAACATAAGCTAATTGCTAACATGCTCACTATGACATGCCAGCATGCTGATCTTGAAAACGTTTCCCATGTTACCATATTGATTTGGCATGTTAGTTTATGTTAACATAGAGGAAGATCATTAGAATACATCAATTTTCAACTATGATCTAAGTTGCTGAGAGATAATTCAGCCAGGGCCAAAATGACATTTCCAGACCTATATCCATGCACTTTGCAGCCAAATATCTAAAAATCAGGCAAATGTATTTGCATACTAAAAATAATATAAAACAATACCATGTTTGAAGATCTATATCAGCCTTAAAAGAGCAATAAATCTCTGTGATAAATGTGCGTGCACAGCAAAGGTCACTCAGAGGCAAAATTGTGTGTTGACAAAAAAGCAGCAAGGTTGGAAGTTGGTTTTCATGTTATAGTTTACACTGCCAGTGAGAGGAATAGCACTAAAGTCATCAATTTCCTGTGCCCTTACTAATCTTCTTCGGCTGCTGTTCAGACATTAACTTCATTATAAATTAACTCAGGTAAACACAAGTTTCTGGTTTACTGTGAATTAATGTTGAAGTAAAGCAAATGTTTTTGGCCATGTAAATGCTGTATACTGACTGGTTGTGTGTGGAAAAATGTGAACAGTGGGGGTTGGAGATGTGGTTTTAGTATCACATGGGAGCATCCTCATGCTCATGGGCAAAACCATTTTCTTGACCAACTGGTCTAGAGAGTAAATATTCAGGAGCAGAAAGGTCACCACCTTGTGAAGTAATCACCGAGTTATTGATATATATCAGCACCCCCGATGTGTTATGACCATTTTGTGCTATGGAGCACTAAACTTTCACTTATTGGCCCTGTAGAGCAGAATAATAGTGAAAGTTGAAATCTGGTGGTATTCGGCAGCAGAGGCTAACCGTCAGAGGCAGCCAGTATTCCTCTCTCACCTAATTACTCAGTGGACCTGTCCAAGCCTCTGTGTCAGCACTGACCTCATACTGATCCAATTTGACCCTTAGCCTACAAAAGATGGTCTATGGTGTCACTGCCAGTCAAGAGGAGGTCAATGAGTCCCACCTTAATAGTCATCAGTTCAGACTGCCTCCAAGGGACCATGAATAATCCCCATCATTCGTCTCACAGACAGGCCATATAACCACAACAAGAGGATCCTAACTGCTTTTTTTGCTATAAAGCTCTTATGTGGTCCATACAGGCTGCAGTTAAGTGCTGCAGAGTGATAACAAAGACATATTTCTTTGCTTATTCATGACATTTATGTTATTGAGGTACAGTATGAGATGCGTATGAGTACTGTACGTATTGCAAAGATCACTCTGTTTACGGGTACAAGTAGCACCCAGCTTTCCATCTGCCATTAAACATACTGTGCAAGATATGAAAAAAAAAGTACACATCACAGTTGGTGTTGTCTTAAATGTATAGTTTCGTCCAACTAATTGTCCAAAACCTAAAGAATGAATTTGCATATCTATGAAAGACGGGAAATCTAAGTAAATGACATGTAAATGCTTAATAGAAAATACAGTTTTTAATCTTAGCATTAAATGGTTTTTGGTCTTCGGGAACTGTGTGTTGGGGTTGATGTTTTTAAATCCCAAACTTTTTGGAAACCTCTGCCGTACACACACAGGAGTTGAAATCCTTACATTAAACATCAAAAACAAAACATCAAAATGATCAAAGATGCAGGAAACAATTCAGCTTTTAGTTACTTTTTCCTTTAAGACAAACTACTTTGAAGCACCCATGAGCATAAAAAGAAGAAAATATTGAAAGATACTTTAAATAGCAGTTCAATATCTGAGCCTTTCTGATTAATGGATTACAACACTGCTCGCTCAAGTGGGGATTTGATTGCCTGCTGGATTTGATGACTATAAAAGAGAATATATTTGAACCTTTGTCTGCTCTGGTCTTGCAGTTGGAAGCTCTTGCTGTTTCACTGTCTATCAAGGGCTTTCCAATGAAAGGTGTGATTTCTGCCTTTGCAGTCACTTAAGATTTTACGTGGGATTAATGATTAATCAAGGTGTGCAGAGTGATTTTTGCTCCTTGGAGCCACCTCACGTATTTTGAATTCAACATTATACTGTATGTATAATCAAGGATGTATGAGGGCCTGATGATATCAGTGGCCCCGGCATCATTTGCTGCCTCATTTAACATCTTCCATCTCAGAGCTGTTGCCTACTTCAATCTCTGAAAAACCTAAATTTAGATATATGTACTTCTCTATTTGGTCTGTGCAGCCTGACTTCTGTGTCTTTGTTACTGCACTGGAGCATGTGAGAGATTAATGGCTCTATTTCAGACAGTTATTGTTGTGTGTAGGATCTTTGTATAGGCTGACTCATCACAGATGAGTGTGGACAGGGTGATGGAAAATTTGTTCAGACATACATGCCTATTTTGAATGTCTTGAAAAGATAAGTTTCTGTCTACATTCAGCTTTATGTGATTCTAGTTTGGAGGCTTAAGGAATTTAACTTTAAACCATCCCTTGTAGGTTAACAGCGTAAGATCAATATAATGTTTGACTACTTCATATTATAGTTTGTTTTGTTTTGTTTTTTTACAGTACTTCACATTATCAAATAATAGAGGTAAAGAAAACAACTTTCTTTGTTTAGGTATAGGACAGAGTATAAGTCATCCGTGTTTTGAAAACCCCTGACCCCAAAAAAGAAAACACAAAGAAGGTCTGAACCTGGTTTTGGAGAATCACAATACCCCTACTAAATAAGCAAGTCATTGGGTGAGTTGCTTTAACAATGCTGGAAGTGACACTGACAAATATATTACAGTGATAAACATGCAGTGCATAGATCAGCCTAATTTGCTACAAGATAATATAATTTTCAAGTGACAAAAACTGCAAGTATATTATGCAGCAGCAAGTAGCTCAGTGGGTACAGCAGTCATCTAAGAACCCCAGGGTGAGTAGTTTCATTCCCAGTCCTTCCAGGCTAAATGTCAAAGTGCCCTTGGAGAAGTCGAAACCCCGTAGTAGCACCGACTGTCTGGCAGCTGTGCATTTCCCCAAGGGGATCAATAAAGTATGCCACTGTTATTATTATTATTATTATTATTATTTATTTATTATTAACAGCTCCTCTGACCTAAAAAGACTTGTTTGAGCCCTCCCCCCAGCAGTCTGTTCTGACTGGCCAGCTTGCAGAAGTTGTCTAAAGCTGTGTTTGTTGGCACCACCACCATGTTTCCCTATTTTTGTGCTTTAGGTTTGTAATTATGCGTGCTGCAATGTAAAGTGATATAGGGACAGCTGTTGACATTATAATGTAATCCATGAGCCATAACATATAATAACATATAAAACAATATCTCAGGTAGATATTTAAAATTATAGGTCCTGTTATTCTCCCACTCACCCAAGTACAGTTGGAAAAACACCATCTTGCTTTTGCATACAGTATAGAAGACCAAAACGGATGACCATTTATCAACTTAACAAACTCTTGATGTCATCCTGCATTGCATTTTTTAAAAACTAATGAGAACAACGTACTTTGGCCAGACCTGGCCATTTTAATAAAAACCAGCATGTAAACACATGTTCACCTCAAGCTTTGGGCATGTGACTGTGTAACATGGGCACCCACATTCCCATGTTTATTCACATGCATGTAAAGCACATTGAGTTGGTCTGAAATGAAATGTTCTGAGTATATAAAATTACCGTGTGTCATAGTTGCGACAGCAATTCCAGCAGTGGTGCGTGTTGTTGAGCTGATGATCTTCATGACACATTTGCTTTCAAATACACCACTGTACATACGCCAGCACTCAAACCCAGTCAGTGAGAAGTTCAGATGAGGCTCTGTTTGATGCGTAGCTTTCAAACAACTTTTGCATGTTCATTTATAAGTTTAAAAGTTTAAAATGTTTTGTGTTAGCCGTGTCAGGTTTTATATGTATTGGTAAACCCAGATGGCATTCATTTTATATTTTACAGGTTCATAAAAGGAACAAATAACAAAAGGACCTGTTTGATTTTTTTGCTCTTGTTAGTCAGACAGTTTTTATTCCAGTGTGGCCACTTTAATATCTGAAAGAACAGACAATTGGCTCTTTTTTCCCAGCCCCAAATCTTGTGTTTGGAGCACAGGGAGAGAAATTTTATTTTGGCAGTACAACAGATCCATACTGTATGATTTTCTTCAATCAGGAAGCAGTACAAAGCTTACCCCTGGTGGGTAAGCACAAAGGCTTCAGCTCCTATTTCTAAGCCAAGTGTGTTTGCTCCCTGTACTGAGTTTTCCCCTCATTCAACTTACTCCCACCACTTTCTGCTGCTCATCGCTGACGTACTTTATTAGATTTAGTATATAGGCTTCACTTGCTGCTAAAGTTTCTCAGCCAACACATCCCTATCTATTTTTCCACCAACTTCTTTTATAGACTGCCATTGCTGACCTGGAGGTTGTTTGGTCAAAACTAATGGGACAGTAAAATCCAATCCAGTCAAAAGCGAGTTTAAAGATTAGGGAAATTCCATTAGCATATGGTTAGGGGTGACTGCATTTCAGTCCTGTTTGAACTTCAAATGTCATCTCATTACCAATTACATTCTAAATTGCAATTTACCTCAGTTAATTACCTTAATTAATATTCAATGGAACACCAAAAAGACTCCTACTTGATTTGTTCCAGTTTTAATTTAACATATCATGCCTCATAATCTGTCCATATACGATATGCATCTCCTCCACTGTGCTTGTCCACTTGAGCTGTCTGCACATTTACATATTCTGAGGGTAAATTAGACTTTAACAAATGCAGAGAAAACACTTAAACATTTATTTGAAGCGTGGAGTCTGATTGCGGAGAGTGGCTCGCTGATAACAAGATCAAAGATAAACACAGCATTATAAGAAAATATTGATCTTAAGATGATGATGATGATTAGATTTTATGATGTTACTGTACTGTATACTGTATGTGATTTTGAATACACTAAACTATAATATATATATATATATAGTGCCTAATCTGTTAATATTGAACATCTCAAATATCTTTTAGTAAAGTTTTTTTAAAGGAATTTGAAGAATGAATCTTCCTGAGAAAAATATGAGCATATTATATATGAATACCATAAACTATAGTGGAATCTGTAAAATGTTGGAGATGCTGCCAGGTGCGACTGAGGGTTCAGTGCAGCCTTTTACAGGTGATATCAGCAGTGCCCTAAGAGCTCTGGCTCACAGAGAACAGCTGTACTCTCTGGAAATTAGTTCCAACAAGGAGAACTTCTTTTTTCTTTTTTCTTTCTCCCAATTTTCTGGCTCTGTCAGCTCTTCAGACACCAGTGCATTTTCTTCTTTCTCTAAGCTGACCTTCCTCAAAGTAATGGTGCACTTTCCACCATCTGCCAAAAGACCACAGACGTTAATTCAATTCATAATGTT
>JAUBNQ010000005.1:4019840-4031013 GCA_032353495.1 Ctenopoma kingsleyae | reverse complement strand
GTTTTCACTTACTTTCATTTTGTAGGTAATTGATGTGATCCAGCTAATTAATGGCTAATAGGACAACTTAATCACTGATCATTAAGCTTTTAATTAACTATTAAAAACACCCTTTTGGGTGAAAACAGTTGTTGCATTTGTTGAATATAAAAATCCTTAAGATTGAAGTAGTAGTAGCTGTATCCATGTACTAGTTGTACGTTTCCAGAGCTTTCATTCGTATTTTATAGCCCTCCGCATAGGGTGGACAAAAAAAAGTTTAACTCATGTCCACTCTATAGTTTTCTTCCTCAGCAAATTGAGTTTTGTCAGTTGTCACAGTGAAGAAAAATCTCCATGACAAACTGAGAAAACTCAATTTGCTAGGGAACAACATTTTTGCCAACAACATTATGAAGAGATTAGGTTACTGGATGTTCAGACTAAAAGCCGAGCAGAAGATAAAAGGACCACAGCATTTCCAGATGTAATTTAAACATCAGTTGGTGTGAGATTTAATTTGAACACAATCTTTGAAAGTGCAACTCGCTGGCCACTTATAACCCACTAAAACATGGAAGACAGCCAGGAAGAAAGCAGATGTCTTGGTAAATGAAGTGTTTCACCTACTCTCACTGCACTTTGACTAGAAAAGACCATTACAAAGGCAACATTAGCAGCAGTGAAGCTTTTCTGTTTCCTCCCTATTGCAGCATCCTATTGCTGGTCAGAAAAGTTGTCCTTTGTTCAGTGAACGCACTCCTGCATCATTCATGATGATTAGTGTTGTAATGACGGTAAATCATTAAACCATCCAATCTTGTCATGTCACTCGTAAGTTACAGTATTGAGAGTCAGCCTTAAAGTTCAGAGAGGATTGGAAAAAATAACTTTTGATTTGGCTGTTCGAGCCAAGTGACAACAGCAGCTGCACTTCTATAGCTACTAATGGCTGTGAGATGCTGACTCCAAGAAAACTGTATTGTATTGATGTCAAATGAAAAATCCTCAATCTCCTTTTTTTTTTTTTACACAAGTTAGAGTCTCAGTATCGACTTCCTTTTATGTTATTTCTTTACCTGAGGGAGACTCTGGGGCTTAAGAAGAAATATAATTTCACTTGTGTTGGTTTGATTGACAGTTGTCTCAGTCAATTACAGTTATCTCCAAACACACTTTCTCTTCACTAACCCTATAGGACTGTAGGTTATGGATTAAATCTCCCATTGTATGTATTTGTTTTGGACAATAAATGTAGTTTTATCTTAAATCAGTACTGCAGTAATGTATAATGACACAGTATATTTTCTGTGTTTATGGATGTGGTGAATCCCTGAAGATTTACATCAGGCCTAAAACAGTTAGTTTACATGATCAAATATTTAGGAGGCAGCTACCAAGGCCTAAATGGTACACAAAATGAATGTGATATTGTTTTGTTTTGCCTCCCCTGTCAGCATATTTTAAAATATCCAACCCCAGTTTCACAAAGAGATAGTGTCCTCAGATGTCTTGCTTAATCTAAACCGCTAAAAAAAAAAAGTGAGACGAGTAGCAAATCCTCACATTAAAGAAGCTGGAGCAAGACAATCTTCACTTGTAAAATGAAGATGAAACAATTAACCAATTGTCAAAATGGCCTTTGAATATTTCCCATTAAAGCTACAGTATGCATCTTTTGGGAATGAAGCTAGCTGTAGCATTAGACTCAAAATCAATCCACCCTGAGTGTTAAATAGTGACACTGTC
The DNA here is from genome assembly GCA_032353495.1 of Ctenopoma kingsleyae. NCBI lineage: Eukaryota > Metazoa > Chordata > Actinopteri > Anabantiformes > Anabantidae > Ctenopoma > Ctenopoma kingsleyae. The sequence continues at coordinate 4,029,285 of JAUBNQ010000005.1, read as the reverse complement.
TCGAAACCACCTATGATCAAAATCCGTGGAACATCATATATAAATACAAGGTACCATTTTGCTTTGTTATGTGATGCACAGGGTTTGACTGTGCTAATCTCTTTTTTTCTGCCTTTAAACAATAGCAGTGAGCACAAAAGTAAACTGCAGGTCTCAGAAAGCCTCAGAAAATTGTTGGTGTTGTGAAAGTTGCCATATGTACAGCACAGGCTCTGGAGTACAGCTTCACGGTTGCTTGTGCAATATTTATAACTCATCTGCCTGATTCTGTGTGGACACCAGTTAACCAACAGCTGGAGAGCACAAATGATAAGTTATCACCTTGGTTATTTGCATTAACGCTTCATCCTCCCTTGGTAACAGATTCCGCTGCTTGCCTATATTGTTTCATTTTTTACTTTCAGAAAAGAGGCGCAACGGTTGCAGCATTTGAACAAAGTGCAAAAGACACCTTAATTACGTGGCAATCTGCCACGTGCAAAGGAGCACACATTAGCAAACCAGTTTCACTGGACTGTAGAGTTGTATTTTCACACAAAAGCTGTGCATGATGCGCAGCGGAGAGAGGGGAAAAAAACAACAAGGTTCAAAGGCAGTATTTCAATGAGTTTGGACAGCACCTGTAACAAAAGGGCTGTTCAGCTTGGTGGGTAGATCTGTACAGCAGGAACTGAAATGGTTGTCAAAACAAAGTTTTCCTGAATCTGCTTGCTTGGGGGCGTGGGGGCCAGAGGGGAGGCATACAAAAGATTTAAAATGCAGGTAGTCGACACACACATACTCCTACAATCAGACAGACAAGCATAAAATTATATCTGATTAAATGCAGTTGATATTCCCATACAAACTGGCTTTTTCTGAAAAATCCTTAGGATAGTGCTGACCTACGGTATACTCTCCCCACCAAACTGTTATGGTCATTGCTGTGACATCAGTTTTATTTAATTCACCTTTCCACAAAGTATAAATTGTGCCCTTGAGGTATAAAAAAAGAGTTTTAAAATGCATCACTGAAGGGCATCTTTTTCAAAAGAAATTGTCTCAGCCCTTGTGGCACAACAGTTCAGAGTATGGATATGTTCCATTCAACCAAGCTCACAGTCTGGTGAAATGTATAGCTACTGTATAAAATCTTTGGCTTTCTTTTAAAATTCCAGCATTACAAAAACCCTACAGTCTATCATATAAGTTATAAAAGGACTCTTGATAGTTAGAGTGCTGAGTTATTGGAGGAGTTTTAACACTTTCACCTGCAAAATCTGTCATTGTGCTGGTGAAAGTGTTGAACTTGAACTTTTATGTTCTTCAGATAACCGTTGGATACTGGTTTGGCTCAAAGAGTCCTGCACATGCAAACTAAAGCAAAGATAATGGTGCAACATTTGTCACACTGCTTATTACCCATCTGGAGAAAATTAACCAGTGACAATTTAATAATAATTGATTTGCGTTTTTGCTGTATAAAAGACAAACATTCTGTAGTTCCAGCTTGTTAAATGTGATTATTCTTTTTTGTATCATTGGATATTGTTGTGACTGTTTGAAAATGTCACCTTCAGTTGTGGAAAAACTGGATTGGGAATTTTCAGACATGATAATAGACAATGATACTAGATAAAAATGAGATAAATGACATAATAATGATAAATGATAATTAAATAATTTGTTGAAACCCATTTGCATGTGTGGTGATAAATCAGTACTTCAACAGGGTGACATGAATGCAAATATATTATGTGCTGAAAGGACTTAAACAGCACTGGCATTGTTAACCAGTGCAACTGCATTTCACAACACTCTTTGCAGGTGCTGATCTTCATCTCAAATGCATCGCACTGAAACATGAAATTGCTCCAGTGCACAGCAGAGCTCATGGTCCAATAAAACCAAATGGACAACATCAGCAACTGCTTCATGTGAATGTGATATCTCTGAGACTTATTCACAAGTGATGACTGAAGAAAAGAACCATGATATAGAGCAGCAGTTAGGGCTAGAGCACTACAGACCACATCAGTCAAGTCAGAATGCTTTGTAGAAACTTAACATCTCAAAATCAAAAGTCTGATTTTGGGTTGTCCATAGATTGAGCTCAGAGGCATGCAGGAGAGAGCTGAGGCTGTTTATCACAATGGCTCACACAGCACAGAAAATATGTTGTGTTTTATTGCTCATTGAAATACCTTGTGCATCCATGATCCCTTGGATCATAACAACATGGGCTCGTTCATTTCTGCGGTCTGTGTTGTATTAAAGTCTGTTCCCCCACTGAGATGTTTCCCCTAATAAGCATTTAAAACACACTGTAGAACATAAGGTTCAGCTTCAAATATCAAATAGTGATTTGAGAAGGTCTAAAAAGGTTAAAAAAACGTTGTAATTAACAGTTTTGTATAAGATTCTGATACAATTATACCAAGTTTATGTTTGTGGAACGCCATAGCCAGTTAGAGCACAAACTCACTCAGCAAGTTACATCATGTACATTATTAGGTGATGATAATCATTACTTGCAGTCCTATTGCATACAACATTTTCAAAATACAATTCACCACTCACATAATTAAAGTCTCTTTGTGAATTCCTAGAGGACGAATATAAACAAAACACTGTGATCTGACTAATGAAGAATTAATAAGCTAAAACAAAACACACCACATAAATTGTCGGGTCATTTATGGTCAAAATCACTTTTATACAAAACAAAAATTTCAGACCACCATCAGAATAATTTTACATTAGAATTACTTAACTATACTCATCGGACATCTATGAACCTAAGAATGTATGATTTTGGAGAACTGAATTAAGTAAATCTGCTGAAGCATCTCTGGGACTGATATTTTTAAATCACTTACAGCACATTTGCTCTGAACTCCTCAAACAAGTACACTTGTCTTTTAAGGAACTCATTTAGTGATATTTTGTGAAGCTGAAGATATCATTCTGCCTCTGTCTACTGTTAATTTTTTGCAGTCTTAATAAATAGACACTTAGTTTCACTCTCCTAACAAAAATGACATAGAATTAGACGAGCACTTGGCAATGAGTCTTGATTGTATACCTCTCTAATCCTTTGTGCCTTGTAGTTGTTATGAACCTCTTACCCAAAACGCTGTTTGGAAAGGTTTGCTCAAAGAATTGTCATATCATAAATAAATCATTCTTTTTAAAGCTTAGCAAGGAATCAATTCTGACTGCACCTCTGCAGGTTTAGATGTGTGCCAGAAATTTAGAAATGCCTCCATATTTATGTATCCTGCAGAACAAAACAATGAATACCATTGTTGAAAATAATATGTTTGGCTCTTTGCTGTTTCAGTCGTTATTCAGGTTTGTCCTTGCACTTTCCAGCAGCTTTACTGTGGGTCCAACCATACTCCTGAGATTCCGCTTGGAGGTCGGTCTGTAACACTGACTGACCAGCAGTGATGAGAGGTCCAGGTTTAGGATCAAACCATTTTGCCAGGGTCCCACTGGGTCAGCTAAAAGAGGAGACGCAGAGACCTGGTAATCCTAGAGCGCTTGCACTGGCTTCCGTGTCAACAGTCTCAACACTCGGGGGCTTATCTTGATGCACGAATAAATGGCAGAGATTGGGTCTGTTTCAGTGAGTGTTGTCTCGGCGAGCACTGCCTCTTGAGGAGAACATATTTCTCATTAGGAACACAGTAGCACACAGGCGGCCATTGCCTGCTCTCCTTTATGTGTAATCAGAGTTGTCTGCTGAAGACTCATGGTTTCTGTTGAGATTTAGCTCTTTGTGTTGAGTGAGAGCTGAAGAAGACAACAGGGCTGCAATGATTTCTCATTTCTATCGCACTTAACTGTAATGGGGGTAATTTTCCATTCTTGGTAAATACAAAAATTGTGAGATTAATTAGATGGAGAAAATGGATCACTTTTGTGATTCTCTGACTACACGTGATTTCCTGAGTGTCAGCTGGCACCGGACTTTTTAATGTCTACTGGAAATGTGATTTGAGGATCTCCCATGAACAAAACAACAGCGGCATGAAAAGGAATGCGCTGATCAAAAATAAATAAAAGATACACTCATAAATACTAAATCAAATGTGAAATATTTTCTTTTCTTGTCAGCGAACGGGGGCAATGCTAAAGCTGCTGAGCTCTGTGACACGTTTTCAAAGACAGGTGTGCAGAGCTCACTGAAAGCCTCTGACAGGAAAGAAAATCCACACAAACATGCTCCAAAGATTAGAATTACAATACACAGTGGATTAGCAACTGTCAGCCTGAAAGTAATTATAAATGGGAATCAAAAATTTAACCCATCTGCTGAGCAATGTTGAGATTACTTGCGGGTGTTGATCCAGTCTCTGTGCTTTTAGGAAAAGAGCTGTTATATGGGTTAAAAACAAGCCACTGTGTCTGATGCAAAGAAAAGCAAAGTGTATTGTATGACAGAAGACAACCTATTGGAACTTTTCACTTGTTATTGAAGGTTTGTCTGTAAGAGGTCATTCAGAGAGTACAGAGAATAGTGAGAGAGAGTACATTAACATACTGCATTTACTGTGTAGGGCACAGAGACAGTAGGGTCTCTGAGACTCCAAACAGCGAGGAGGTAAAGCAAAAGTCAAACCTCCTCCACATAGTGCACATTTTAATCAGCTGCATAGAAAATGTCCATCCACTACTGTGGCACGCAAGTTAAACCTGAACCATATGAACATAATGATGTAAATATGGCTTAAATGTTTTATTTTGATTGGTCATTAATCAGTCGACAGGAATATACTGTAACTGTTAACTATAACAATAATCGATTAATAGTTTGTCATTTATTGTTTCTACATTACTGTAAACTGACTCTCTTTGGGTTTTAGCTTTCTGGTGGCACAAATCAAGACATCAGTAGATGTCATCTAGTAGTAGACATCTAGTGTCATTTCATAAACTAAAATGTGCAAATTGAAAGTAGACAAATAATGATTACGTTGGTGGAATATTAAGTCAAATGTAAATATCACATATAGCAAAACATAAAAAAATATATTTGTCTTTGTCTTCTACGTTTGTTGTCTTAAAAACAGTTTTGAAAATAGTGTGTAAATATCAGTAGTTTTACTCATTTATGAAGCAGAGTTTTTGTGGAAGCCAAACATAAAAGAAAGTGAAGTGTAAGTTTGTGAATCTTGCAAAGTGGAATTCACTTCTGACACATGAGCAATAGCTAGACCATACAGCAGGAATAAAATTTGCCAGCTGCTGTCGACAGGGTAAAAATATGAAATTGGCCTTGTCTTATCTCGCAGCAACAGCGTGAACACAAGGCTACATCTCACCTAACTCATACATTCCTGTGATTGTTGCAATATCGGCGAGTTTCTACCCCACCAATTCTGACTGTCCTGCAACAGCTCGGCATTATGTGCTGACTGAGTCATCTTGAAACAAATGCAGAAAAATAAGCTTCACCTGAAGGGCAGAAGAAACTGTTTATCCTCCAGGCATTCTTCTACTGCGATAACATGAGTGGGGTTTTGAGGATGCTGGAATATTATACAGCAGGAATCCATTTAAGGTGCAGGCGTCTGTGGTGAAAGCTGTGTGTGCTGCACTGCTTAATCCTGAAGAGATAGCTTCATTAATTGTGTTCATCCCCCTCTCTACTGCACCAGCCAAATGCAGGAGTGTTGAATAAATAATAAAAGTTGAGCTGCTGAGTGACAGGATTCTAACGTCGCCTGTCTACATGCTGGGTTTGCTGAGAGGCCTCTGGATGGATTATTCCCATCAATCAACAGTTTTTACTGCTGTTTTTGTATCACTTTGTGGTAGCAGGCAGCGTTTATTCCATGGTTGTGAATTTGTGGTACCTGATCTGTCAAAGCTCCTTGACTTGTGTCCAGTAGACTTGTTTGGTAATCCATCCGTGCATACTGTATTTATTCGATGTCTTGAAAGGCTGTTTTTATGTCTGCATCCTGGCAACAACTGTGGCCAAACTCAAAATGTTTTCCTGTTTGTCCATCTGTCCCAGTCACGCAAAAGCAAGATCTCAGAAACACCTCAAATTTGGCACAAACATCCACTTGTACTGAAGGATGAACTTTGGGTTGTCAAAAATCAAAGTAACTGTAACTTCAGGTCTGTCCCATTCTTGTAAAGGCAATATTTCAGGACTTCGTTGAGGAAATATTCTTACATTTGGCGCAGCATCCACTTATTAATTTGGACAGAAATGCATGTGAACAGTTTGGTGGAGGCAGTAATTCTAGTTTTTATTATTTTATTACTGTAAACGGGGTTAGTGGGACCTTTCTTCTCATCAAACACAAATGTAGGTGTTATGACAATATAGGTGTTATGATAGCGGCACCATTTAACTTTTTCTTGTGTGGTGCTCCCCCGTGGACAACCCCCTCATAAAGGAGAACTTTACCAACCGAGCAGATAATCTAAAACAATGACGCTGGTTGTCCTCAGCAGTAGCAGATAAGTACTACTACTGTAATGTCTTGACAACATAACAAATAAATGACCAGAAAGAAAGAGAAGAAATACATGCAGTGATAACCTAGTCATTTTCATTACATTGTTAATCTACCGATTAGTGTAAATAGCTTTAAGCTAGTGTGGCATAAATGTGTAGTGAACATTAACTTTGATAATTGTATCATTTATCAGTGAAATCAGTGAAACTGTGCAGGAGGTAAACCCTAAATGTATTTTTGTGATTTGATACCTTAAAACCTGGCAGGGTTGCTCAGAAGTTGTGCCATGCCAAGCAGAACAATTTTGCCAGTCTAGAAATCCTAGAAATCTGAAGTCTGAAGGTTAGAAGAAATGTCCTTGAAACCAAAAGACCAAAATTTCACATTTGCTGCAGGCTGATAATGCAGTGCTGAGAAAGTGATTCAGAGAAATCCATACTTACTTCTTAAAGTCCCCTAATGGTTCTCTTAAGAAAGGCAAGTACGGGAAAAGATGCTCCTCAGAATATTTTCACAGAAATACATTTTCTCCAGTGATTTTCTGTCATTTTGTAGCACTGACTTCCAGTTTACAACAGTTCCCAGAAAAATGGGCATCAGCGTGACCATGTAAGAAAAAATCTATAGTTTAAAGCAAGTTTTCAGAAGACGACGGGTCACTCCTGCATGTTATTCAATACACAACATCTCCTTTGGCTTCAGCGCATTGTGAACAATTGAACCTGCTGTCTTCTGCCTGCACCAAACACTGATTAAAGAAAATGCTAATAAATCTAGTCTATATAGAGATCTTTTGTTTTTGCTCCTGAAGCACAGAACAATGAATTCCACACCTGATGTTTACTGTATCATAAAAAGAAGCTGAAGCTGCAAATTATGGCATCTATGAAAAATAGCAATCAGTTATATAGATCTACTGTGAAAACTGTACCAACCATAACTGCATTGTCTGAGATCAGAGTGGAGGCTAAACATTTACACAATTTTGCTGTACAGCTATTCATGTCCAAATGGGGTGTGGGTGGGGGGTGCGTATATTAAATTTGTAGCAGGTAGGGGACGAGGTTCAATCAGATCTAATTAAAAAAATAAAGACAAAATGGGATATTCATAAAAAGTATCATACAAATAGTCACATACAGAACACTAGCTTTTGAACTGACTTCAATAATAATGTATCAAACACATTAACACTGCTACAGTAGGTATAATGCAATTCAATTAACGTTACTTATCAATTATGAAATAATTTTCAATCCTTTCTATCTGATTAACAAAAATAAAATGCAATTTGCAGACAAAGTATCCTGCAAATTTGTCGCTGCACAGTGCGGTAGAGTGAGATTCCCGTTCAACACAGCCACCTGGTCTTTGAAGATTCATTAGCAGAAGTCATTCGAGCAGCAGTTAACTTTTAATCAAGGCATCATTTGTGATCAATATTCTATCTGCACACGAGCCTCCAAAATGTTAAATGTCTCGCATTTATTCAATCCATCACAGATTCCTGATATGCGCCTGAAGAAAAAGAAAACTGAGAGGAAATTTTCAGAGTGATGAAGTGATGGAGCCATGGCGGTGAAACGCTTAGGAGGCAGCGAGAAAATGAAAAAGACAGAAACATGGAGACAAAGAGTCTCTCAAGGTCATCAATAATCCAGACAGTGACCATGGCAGCACTGTCCGAACACTTCAGCCTACCTAAAATATTATCTCCAGGCTGCAACATCTACTTGAAGACAAGCTTCACCTCCTCCCTTAAAGTCGATTAATATTGATTCTGCATTTGGGCAAGCATATGTGTGTTCTCAGGTGGAACCAAATTACTTTGAAACACCCCAGGAGGTCTTTGCGTCTGGGAGTTTACTGAAAGCCATTACCTGAGTGGACTGGGAAAAATAAAACTAAATTAAGGCAAATAAACAATAATATAAAGTCTGCTGTTTCAAGCAAAGGAGGATCAGTCAAGAGTAGCTGGAAAAAAAAGCCTGCAGTAATGTAAAACACCAAATCAGTGTTTATGTTGGATTAGGCCCTGTGCCACTGCAGTTCAGGAACGTGCAACTATGGAAATGATGCAAGTTACAGCACCTCATACACACACAAATGTTTGTGAATAAAGTTAGCCCATGTCCTGTGCTCCTAAGCTTCTTATCTCACTGCTGAACCTGTGCATGTGCATGAAACATCACTTTGAATCTCTCTGCTGCCTTTCCATGTAGTTATTCTGAACCTCTATATACAGGTAGTTGGAGCTGTCTATTATTAACTAAATCAGTTAGCAAAAATAGAGAATAAATCTTACTTGAGTTTTATAACACACATACCAGTAGTATTTTCAGCAGGTTGTTTAATTAATCATTTTTCTGTCTTACTATTGTCTGATTGTACCATGATGACTTAACAGTCACAGCCTGCTCCTCATCTCTAGATGTACTCCATAATATAATAATTAGTGTAAATTATACTGTGTATAATTAAATGTCATTTTACATTGTAGTGTAAATAACATGTACTGGGGCAGTGTTTTCTTTTTTGCTTTCCTTGTGGTGTAGACAGTATGCAGTCTTCATGTGTTACATGGTGGCGTTGGATGTACTAGTACATAATGTCACATAGGTGCTCAGTTTAAGTTAAGTCAGGGGAGCATGAGGGCCAGTCAGCTGCATCAATGCCTTTATCATCCAGGAAGGTCACACGAGGCCCGGGCATTGTACTGCTCCACGAGGAACCCAGGACCCACTGCACAACTAGCATCTGATATTTGACATAATTGCTCTTAAGATTTTCTCCCGGTGCTTCACAGCAGTCAAGGTACTGTTTGTTATAACATGGAGGTCTGTGCGGCCCTCCAAAAATATGCATCCCCAGACCATCACTGACCCACCACCGAACCTGTCTTGCTCAGTGATGTTGTAGTCAGTATAAAGTTCACCACATCCTCTCCAGACTCACACCAGTATCCTGCGGGAGGTCCTTTTGTA
>JAUBNQ010000005.1:3968755-3980667 GCA_032353495.1 Ctenopoma kingsleyae | reverse complement strand
TTGACTAAATTACACAGACAAACTATTCTGATAATTCTTTCAATTCATTGTTACAGTTCAGAACAGAAAACAGAAAAATAATAGGCTAAAGTAATACTTATAAGTTGCAGCCCTCTTCTAATCTTTTCAAGTTAGGAATAGCTTAATCTGTTCTAGTGCTAATGTGCTCTGTACTGTTAAGACTTCTTATTTTACCTTATTTACCTTGTTGCAGCCTATTAAACCGTATCTGTTTTTGTCTATCAGTGCAAGATTACCCTGCAGCTCTTTTGATTATTTCATTTTGTCTCCTTTGTCATTTTTCAAGGAAATATTACCAAACATTCTTGTTTCATCTTCTCAATTATGAGACCCGGCTGGCCAGACTAAACGAGCTATTTGAAGACATCAGTGTCAGCTCGTAGAGACTGTAGAGATTTTTTCTATGCTCTTATATTTTATAGAACCAACATTTAATCAACTAATCTTCGCAGTAATCAAGAAATTAATCAAGTCATGTCTATTGTGGTTTGTCGTCTGTACCTTTCTATTATTGTGTGTTTTATTCAAGGCTCTATTCAAGCCAAGTTTAATAGCTAAACATCTGTTTACTGTATATTCTGTACAGACTGTTGTAGTGCACTATATATATATATATATATATTGCCATCCAATCCAATCAACACCTCGTCTGTGGCATTTTACAATATTCGCCAGCAACTCCACAATGTAATTTACAGTCATGTGACACTAAACATTTCAGTGATTATGCAAATGAAACATTAGTGAGTGTCAGAAATATATGTCAGTGAGTGTCAATTATACAGGTAGTAGTGCATGAGGGAGTGATGTCAAATATATACATATTTATTTTGTGTAGTGTAGTACTGTGTGATATGTTGTCTGTTGTCTTCCGTTCTGCTCTCATCTGTTCTCGTCCTTGTTCAAGTCTGATTCAGGCTGTTATATTGGCAGCCGCAGTACTTATTTGCCTTTGCGGTGTGCATTTGTGAGTGTGGTTGTTTTTTTTGTGACGTGGGAAGAGGATATGAGAGATGCTGACATTGTAAACTTGGCTGTTGTTTCCACCAGACGTGGTGTTAATCATGCATATTTTGCCAGCATCTGGTGTGATGCATCATACAGTATATGCTTCTTTTTTTTTTTTGCTCATTATTCTGTGAAGCTGGTCCTGTCCTTTTCTTAAGTGCACCCTTCTATTGAATGAAGCCTCCTATGCAGCTTGCTTATTTTTCTGATCATAGTATGTAGTGTCATCAAAATCTGCTTAGTGGTGCAGCACCCCCACCTCATGAAATATGTTTCTGCCATATTGTCATTCTGTAATTTTCATGAGAACTTTTAACTGAGACTCTTTTTTTTTTTTTTCAACGGGACTCAACTTTTGCTCTGCTGGGAACAAAACAGCTTGCTTTTAGATGTTCATTCTACATTGAATTCAATTCATCTTTAGTCTGTATAAACATTAGCCTGTGTCATGAAATCATCCACAACAGAACTTATGAGGACACAGGATGTTGTATTTTGTACACACTGTGAAGCCCCTAGAGGCAAATTTATGATTTGTAATATTGGGCTATAATAATAATAATAATCTTTATTTATACAGCACTTTTCTACACTTGCATTACAAAGTGTTTCGAATGAGCATAAAACACACTAAAGAACAATAAAAACTACAATAAAAATAACAGCAAAAGTCAAACAAATAAAATGCAGCACAAAGCAATGAAAGATCATTAAGAATAAATTAAATACAAAAACAAGACAATAAAATCAATAAAATTAAATCAAATCTGGGAAGGCTCTCTATAAAAAACATGTTTTAACAGGATATTTGAAAGGGGTCACTGACACTGCTGATCTGATATCTCAGGCAGGTCATTCCAAAGCTTACGGGATGTGTTCAGTCGTGCTACTCAGGTGCTACTCTCAGGCTACTTTCAGGCTCTTACAATAATATTTAGCATGAGGAGAGGTCATGAAGGGCTTTCAAACTCCACAGTAGAATCTTAAAATCAATCCTAAAACAGAATGACGAGGTTCAAACCGATGTATGTATCATCATTTATCCTTGTTCTGGTTGAGCTGACTGAACCAATGACAATAACCTCTGTTTGATGAAAATAAATTAAAATAATGCTCTCCAGTACAGCAGAATCACTAACTATGACCTCGATGTTAAAACAGATATTTCAGTAAACACCTCTACAACAGTGTCAAAACAGAACATTACAGACATCAAGTGGGATGGTGGTATTCCATTACATGTATATTGTACCAAGGGCTGCCAGTAGAACAGGACTAGTAGCCAGTAGCTAGTTTTTAGGACTTCTCTTTTAGTTGATTTCAGGCACTTAAAAGCTGACAGCTAAGGTCAATGAAACATGGGCGGGCACATTATGCTCCCTCCATCCAACCCAACAAAGTTCGCTAGAAAAACATGATTGGATTTTTAGTACAGTTGAAATTCATACGTAATTTTTAGGAGGCAGATTTGCAGAGGTTCACTCGTGTCCCTTTCAGACATGGGATATATAATATTGCATTCATTCATTATTCATTCAGATGCCAGCGACAGTGGCAGAGAGAGAGGGGTAAGGATACACAAGACTGGACAACACATCAGGTGATGTATAAGAATTTTACTCTTAACACAACGAAATTGTTCCGTATCATTAATTTGGGCAAATTATCAGCAGGCTGTACAGACCATGAAACCTGCATCAAAAGACGAAGACACACACGCTGAAGACGTATTGACATTGCTGAACTTTTCTCCTAGATAACCTAAAAAACAAACAGAAGGGCTCTAAAACATCTCTTCCCTGGTGGAGGAAATAAATCAAACAATGGGTGGGTTGGTTGGGTCAGCCATGGCCAAAAAAAATGCTAAGGCCCGATTTTGTCCCCAGTGTGGTGAAGTGGCATTAGTGTGTCACAGGGCACTTTCTTAATGCCACACAGTTTCTGCTTTCTTTGTCTGGTTTCCCTCCAGTTCACTCTGCGTGTGAGGGGCTCTATCCTCCCCATTTGGCAGTGCTGTAAATTGTTTCTGTCAGCTTAGATAAACGGACCCCTGGGTTTGTCCATCTCCCCTCCACAGATGCACCTTTGCACATAAATGCAAGCACAAACATGCACACACAGCAACCCGCTGCCACACACACACACACACACACACACACAGATTATGCTGTAATCAACCAGTAAGGTTCACTCTTTCCTCCCTTGTTTTCAAGGCTTGTTTACTTGTTTCCCACATTATTAATATTCTGCCTTTCTGCAAGGTATCAAAAGGTTCACCTTCCTGATGCAGATGAGGATGGAGTTTATGTATTTATGGCTTGCCAGTGTTGTGGGTACGGATGCTTGGAAAAGACTCTTAAATGCTCGTGCAGTCGCCTCCAAAAATGAGAAAGATGGCGAAATTGATTTACCATGTAGAGTGTTTATAATTGTCTTGATTTCTCCTTGCTTGACAGGAAATGTCTTCACTGCAAATTGGGGGAGATCAAGAAGGAGAAAAGGCGTAACGCAAAAAAAATCTCACGGCAACTAAGTCTGACACTAGCAGAGAGAGCGATTGAGTGATGAAGAATTTCCCAACCTTCAGTTCCATCATTTTCAGCTGAAATTGATTTTCTTTGAACAAGGATATCATCTTGCTTCATGGTTTGTTGCCACAAAGCATTCACTTCTCCACTATAGTGTGAAGCTAGTGGTAATTTTTGTTGTTGTTGTTTTTTTGTATTTGTTTAGGACTTTCTTATGTCATTTCTGCTGAGATGTAATTTAATCAGACACTTTTGTTCCCTGTTGATTTGATATAATGAGACGAGGCGGCGTTTCCCTTGTTTGTTGAAGCATTTTGCTTTTATCCCAGATGTCTCCCCAAAAGGAAAAAAAAGAGGAAGAAGAGATAAACAATAAAGGCACTGATGCAAATTAAATCTAATATAGATTAAGTGAAAGATACAAGTTAAGAACAGGGATGCCATTGAGCATATTTAATAATATCTGTAGATCATAAATACTTGAAAATGGTTTCACTAATGTGCTATCACCTGTTCTTGCTTCACATACAATACAGTATAAGACCTTTGTTGTTCTTCTGACAGCAGGAGCAGTATTGCATGATACTCAGGAAGCAGGATCCTCAGTACACAGATGTTAATGTTACAGTTGACTGTCTAGCTCATTAACATTTAACTTTTTTTTTTCCAACTTATTAATTAATGCTGAGTTTGAAAAGATCACCACTAAAACAAAGGGTCAGCCATAACATAATGATTGCCAGAGGCCACAAGTATTGTTAATCACCAGGTCCCTCATCATTAATGGTCATAGGAACCAAATCCTTCATTAAGCTGCAGATTCTCACAAAGGTAGCACATTAACACTTGTTTACTACAAGCCTCTAAGCACTGGAGGCAGAGGTCCTCTGCAAATAGGAAGCACTGCTAGGATTGCGGGGCTATCTGTTTCTGAGGGACTGAATTTGAAGGGATGAAAGTGCTGTTTGTTGTCTTTGACGCAATCGTGCTCAGTCTCTCTGGTTCACTGTCTCTGCCTTTGTTTGTCTCTCATACATACTTAGCCACATAAATGCAGACACTCCGAGGTACTAGTATACACACACATACTGTACAGGTCCATGTGAGCACACACACAGCCCCTAGGTATGCTGAGGAGGGAGTGGTTTCTCCCAGAGAGCTTACCTTGGCTAAGTATAATTGCATAGGTGGATAGGAGCCTAATAACAGTCTTATGGAACCAAATTATTGCTGTTTTGCCTGCAGAGATACTCCAGTGCTGTCTGTTTCATGCGGTTGTTACGTCGTGTCTTGAGGGGGTACAACTCAACATTTCCTGTCATCTCTGTCTGTTTGCCACCGTCTTCACTGTCGTCGTCCTCCTCCCCCTCAAACACAGACTCTGTTAGACCTGAGATGAGGTATGAATTGAAAAAGGTGTTAATATTATATCCCATGGCGAGGGATCATTATAGAGAGCGCTCCAAGGTTTTGTGCCACATTTTCCTTCTATGCTTTTATCATATGACTATTACAGAAACCAATGTGTCTTGTAAGTCAACATGGAACCTGCTGTGATTGTTGTTGATTTTGTCCTAATCAACATTTTTGGGGCTGCTATTGTTCTTAAATCTTGTGGTTGACTTTTCTCATCTCTTCCGGTCAAATATATCAATATCGTGGTACAGAATCTGTTAGTATCCAGTGATTTCCACCAACCACCCATTTTAAACAGCATCACAGTAAACTGTAGCTACTGACTCGTCTATACGGTATCTAACATGTTAGACTCTAAACAATGAGCTAGTCATGTTACAAAACAGCAAACTTAATTACAGAGCTGTAATTAATAGTAAAGTCTATGAAAATTAATCAGCAGCTCAAGTCATTAGTTATCAAGCAAAATGCCCCATATAACCTATTTCTGTCTGCTTATTCATGAGGAATTTTGTCTTATGTAATAGCAAATCGAATATTAGTCAGACAAAGTATTGGTCGGACAAAGAAAGCAGCTTAATGATGTGTTTGAAGCATGGAGAGTAATTGTTAATTAGCTTAAGCTATAAATACTGTGATATGTAACATTTGTTCATGCTACTGTTTATACCTGTTCCTAAATAAATAAAAATAAATTATAGAAATTTTTTTTCACCTTTCGTACGGTTTGTAAATTACCTGAAACCTTGTCTCTTAGCTTTGTGCTACAGTTTCTTGTTACTTATCAACTGGCACGTAACACACTCGGACTCTACACAGGGTTGTCGTTGTAGCTTTGCCCTATAGCGTGCTTGTTCCTTGTTGTTCGCTTCTGATTCAGATACAGTACTCATCAATTAATGCGGGAGCACCACAGAGCACTCATGATGTGTCACATAGTACACATTGTACTTCTTCACTATAATTCTAATAATTATACATCTTTCAGTACAGCAGATTATTAAATTAAGGTATATTTATCCGTCTGGTTTGTAGTGGCTGTTCGTTTGTTGTACCAAACAGGCGGCGGACAAGTTCTACTCACAGTAAATAACAGTCTTAAATGATACATTACTGAATGTGTGCAGTCACCACTGTGACATAAGTCTTGCACGCAAGCCAAGTCCCAACACGTCCCGTGGGGACAAACAGGACACAAACTGGCCAGTTTTAAGCGCTTTCAAATGGGGAAACACTTGTGGTTTTGCAGGGGAGTGAATTGAGTCAGAGGTATTGACTGGTAAATGGGAGAGTGAGGAGACCTAGGGGGCCACTTCTAATCCATGCTGACCTACTCTTATCACGCACAGCCAAGGTCAAGAGTCTAATGAGGATGGGACGCCATTAGAGCAATTAGACAGAACTACCTTGTTTCTGGGGCACATGGAGCCATGAGAGAGAAAGAGAGAGAGGATGAGAGAGGATGAGAGAGGAGGAAGACAACTACAGTAACAGACTGACGGTCTGCCCAGCAGCTGCCTCTCTCACTCTGCCTGTCTGGTCTCCACCACTCCACCTCTCTACATACTAACAAAGGACAAGCACTCAGAGGCAACAGCTCGGTGTTGCAACAGTGACACTTGGTGGCAAAGATGCTCCCTGACACAAGAGTGGCTGCAGACACAAACATTGCAGTGGTTAGAGGAGGAGAGGTTACAGTGGAGTGGAGTGTTATCATTGGCACATTTCAGGAAATATTGGTGAAATAAAGATGCTTATGTTAGTCTAATTGACAGAGTATTTGTAAGTCTGAAAGGGTTAGTCAGTTAATTAGTTAGTTGGTCAAAGCATCATTTAGGTCATTTATCAAGCAACCACACTGTATATTCACTGATTCCTGTTTGTCAAATGTGAACATGGTGGCTGCCTTTCTCTGTTTTATGTCATTGAAAGTTGAATATCTTTGTATTGTTACTGTTATTATTATTGTACTGGGGACTTGTATTTGACATTTTGTGCTATCTTCTGATGTTTTATACACAAAACCATGAATCAGTTCATCACAAAACTACTACTAGTACTACTAATAATAATAATAATTAGTATTAGTATATGATACTTTATTAATCCCCTTAGAGAAATTCTTGTGGCAGCTGATCTAAGGCACCAAGGGGTTCAAGGTTAAATGACTTATCCAGGGACATGTAGCCAGGAACCGGGAATCAAACTACTAATCCTGGGGTCCATGGGCGACTGCCCTGCCTAACAGAAATCATAAAACTGTAGACTTGAACACCTCTAGAAACCTTAGAAAACTGCATTGCAAAAAGTACAATCTGTAGAAAAATGAGACTAATAACTATTATCAGAGTGAACTTGTCTGAAGTTTTCCTTATAATAAATTATTGATTACACAGACTTAAGTTATACTGCGTGAATTTATGTGATTTATTTCATGAAAGATTGTTATTGAGTTCAGTTTCCTACCTTCAAATAATCCCCAAACATCCTGCATGCTGTTTGTTGGTGTGGGATTACAATTGATAAATGAAAGCAGAAGCACTTTTGCTGCTCTGACCATGAAAGATAGAGGCTGTTTATGAATGCAGACAGAACAGTCCTGGGGGCGTAAGAATACATTTGCTAACGTGAACCAGCTACAACACAGTAATTTTCACCTTTGGTGGTAGATTTCTGATGGGACAAGAGGCTCTGATTTCAGGCACCATGTGGAGGAAGTCCAATCCTCCGAGCGCATGAAGAGTCACTTTGATAGAAAACAGGATTACTGAAACTTAATGCATTAAATGACTGAACAGAATATTGGTCTTGAGTTGGCATAGGTTACACAAAAAGACAGGGCTGTTCTTCAGGCAGAAGTATTAAATTTGGTGGTGTTAAACCTCAGTGGGGAGAACAGAATATACAGTTTTTGCATGGATAATACATCACAGTGTGGCCAACAGAAAATGACAAGTCGTAGACAGCACATACTAAAGCAATTGAAATTGTTGTTGTATTCGATGGACTTGAATTATTGAGGGCTTCAATAATGATTAGCTGTTATATAGTTATCAAAAAATAATGCAGTGCCCCCATTGCAATTCATCAGAGCCGAGAATAATCTTCACTCTACCTACTTTAACTGACCAACACTAACGTTCTTACAGCACCACTATGACACTGACATTTTTGGTGAACTGTCTTCCTTTGGATTAAGTCTAATAACTTTGACTATTTAGCATCATCCTCAGGTAAAAATGAACAGTTTCAGTGTGCTCAACTGGTTTACAACCAAATACCTGCAAATTTAATCCCATTCCCACCTGGACTGTACTTGGTGTTAGTTTGCTTTCACACTAAACACAGGTGCTACTATACTGAGGCAGTATACCTCCTTAAGGCCAGCACATTAGCATTGTCAGTGTGAGCATATTATCGTACTACACTAGCAAAACGCATTTAAAGGTTTTTAGGCAATAAAATTTGATTTGACAGATAAACAGATGGGCCATTGTAGACTACAGGAACTCTACTCTACTCTCTACTTCTTGAGGAAGCTTAAGTCCTTTAATATGTGCAGCAAGATGTTCTTTTACCAGTCTGCTGTTACCAGTGCAATATTCTTTGGAACTTGGTGGAAAGGAGGATGTTGAACATCACGAAGAACAGTTCACATCCTCTCCAGTGCCTGGTGGTCAAACAGCGGAGCAGCTTTAGTCCTAGACTCTCCAGCTCCGCTGTGATAAGGAAAAGTACAGGAAGTCCTTCCTGCCAACCGCCATCATCCTGTACAATGACCACATTATGACAGAGAGCTCTGCTTCAACAGTCTATCTGTCTGTTGAGGGACAGACTTTATTTCCATTAGTACACAACTGATCCTCAACCCTTCCTACAATTACAAATGAATAGGAATGTTTCGTTTTTTCTGTAGATTAAGTGCAACCTGTTCCTGCTTCTGTTTTAGATGTGTTTTCATGTGAACTTTTTCCTGTAAGAATCTTGATTTTCCTGTATTCATCTTTATTAACTTGTATATTTTCTATTGTTCTGTAATGTTATTTTTAATGGCTACTGGAATTTCCCTTTGGGAATCTAAGATACATAGAGAGAAATAGCCACTCACTGCAAGAATCGATAAACAATTTGTAAATCTGCCTGACATATTGATATCATCACGTACGGTTACATCAGCATGTTAATATTGTTATTGTAACCATGTTAGCATGCTGACATGAGCATTTAGCAATAATTATGGCCTCTGTAGTCAGAGACTAATAGAATATTTTGCTTGATAAATTACTTAGAGGATAAATCAATTCATTTTTGTTGATTAACTTTCTCTTGATTGATTATTAAACCAGATGGGTCAGCACTAATCCTGTGCCTGTCTGACTGTTTACTAGAGAGCATAAGCTTTTCTGACAAGATTGAGGGTGTTTGTTGGTGAGGTGCAGTATCATTTCAGGGGACACACATTTCTGAACCAGCTGGTGAGGATTGAGAAAAGCCAGTCCTGCCGGAGGGATGAACCAGACTCATTCAGGGTAGCGGTGGAGAAAACGATGTTTGCAGTCTGCTATTATGGACAATGTCTTCCACCCTCTCGATGACAAAATGTCAATGCAACAGAGCACTTTCAGTCGGCGGCTCTTTCCACTGAGGCGTGCCAAGAAGCACTTGAGGAGTTCGTCTGACTGCCCTCCACTACAATTCCTCCTCCCTCAACAACGTCAGCCACTAGCCTTTCGTTTTCCTTTATCTACTTGCCTCCAGTCTGTCATTTACTTATTTCTCCAGTGGGCTGCAATGCAATTTCATCCCCTCTAACACAGAAACAGACACAAGCAACTACACAAAGCTTCTACACACCCAAAGAAAAACTCTGGCCCCATCTGTCGGACTTAGTGATGCTCTTGTGCTTGTTTGTCACTTTTTTATTAGTGTTTGTTTTTTGATGCAGACCCTCTTTCGGATACACAAAGTAAAACAGTCACATAATCACTCGTTAATTCACTCATTCACACACATTATTATTCAGTCTGCCCTTCAGTGCCCATTAGGCGACATATGGTACAGACAGCACACTGGACCAACATCATTCATTCTCTGCATCTGATCTGTGACACCCTGTCCTTGTTTTTAATCTGCGTTTACTGTCAGCGAAGTTCTCTGTTGCAGATGTTTCTTCTGGAAATGGATATAGAAATAAACTTGACTTGACTTGATCAATCTCACCATTTGTCTTATCCAGCTGGGAGGTTGTTAAGAACAGTTTTCTCATGTACACATAGCACAGCTCTCGCTCTCTCTCTCTCTCATCTTCCCTCCCTTCAGCCAAAGATGGCGAGCCTGCAACTTCAGTAAACATTTAATCAGCGATACATGACATACGCCAATATGTTCGTTAACCACTTATTAGTGTGAGTTACAAAGTGCATTGATTCTTCTTCCTCATGTCACTGATACGTATCTATTTGTCCATCTATCCATCTATCCTGTCTACCTATTGTATTAAATCTATTTGAGCAGTTGAAATGTTAAGTAAATTCATCATCACATTTTATCGAGGCCACTTCTATGTGATAATGTATTAACATCAGAATGAGGAATGACACAGAAAAAATACAATAGGAAAATAACAATTTGAAATAATTAAACAGTGCATTAGAGGTGTAATTTGCCATGTGAGCAGTCCTGGGAGGTTTTATTTAGGCACAGTGGTGTTTTGCACTAAATGTTAATGTCACCATGCTAACATGTTTAACAGTGTTTACCTTGTTTAGTTTGTTAACACTTGTTAATTTATCACTAAACATAAATCAAGGTACTGAACAAATTTAAATTCAGTGATGATAAACAATAATATGACTAATTAACTGATGAACGTTTCATGTCTAACCCTCTGATATTTATTAAGGTATTTCATTCACAACCGCAAATGTCAACCTCCTGGTCGTTCTAGGGGAAAATTCGGTGTTCACCAAAGTCAATCAGATTCATTCTTGGTGGATCACGAATCATTTAACATATACACTCACTGGCCAACTTATTAGGTACACCTGTACAAAAGCAATACGAAGCAGCAGTTCCTCTTTTTTGTTGAAACTGTCAGAAAAGTGATAATTGTACTTTATGTTTATGAATTAGGTCATATTGAATGGTGGAGTCATACTGGCTTACATTCTGGAGTGCATTATATTAAGAGGTGTTTCTAATGTTTTGGCCCCATCATTTATGTAAATAGAGATGTGTTAGTGAGATGTAAATCTTTAGAAATACACAGCACAGCTAGAATATTCTATTTTAAATCCACATTTAGGTAATCACATGAAAAATTTGATTTGTGTGTAAATGCAGATAAATATCTGAAAACTGGATTTTTATTTAGATTTGCTGTTGCATCTGAAACCGAGTGTCAGACCATCGGGCCCAAATCTTGCTCCACAAATGGGACATGACAGAGCAGCAGATTCCCAGAGATCACCAACATCGCAGAGATGGGGGATAAGCAGAGATATGTTGTTAATATTTAAATTATGTTTAGTGGGAATATAGTATCATCACATGAAGCAGTGATTCATATCACAGAGTGAAGACGTGGAAGATGTGGAAGTGAGATGGCTGTACAGTCTTCAGTGCTAGAGGCTTTATAGTACTTACACATTAAAGTTATCCTGTGTGGTTTTTAAGGATTTAAGCAACATAATAATGATAACAAGGACCACATCTGCCAATAACTCTCAATCAGGAACAAATCAAAATAGTTGATGATTTTAAGTGTCTTGGCTCATTGGTTGCGTCAGCTGACATCAAAATTAGGAAAGGCCAGGTCTGGACTGCATTAGCTTAAAGACGTTTAGGAAGCAAAAAATCTTAACATGCGATTCAAAACTCGTCTTTTCAATGCCTCCAGTATCAAGATTCTTTTATACGGCACTCATGAAGATGTATGCC
>JAUBNQ010000005.1:3956906-3968655 GCA_032353495.1 Ctenopoma kingsleyae | reverse complement strand
GACTGCAGGAACTCCATTAAGTAGTGGTTTACAAGCAGCCGACTGATGATGATGATGATGATGACTTAGCTTTGAAACCCATAAATGCAGAATTTATGCTGGACCCATATGTTACAATATGTTTTAAAACTGTAAAACGTCTTCTGGCCTTTCAAACAAACACATTGCCATTAACTGGCTCCTCTGTGGACTTGTAACCAGCACTTTTTTTTTTTTTGCCTCGTTGTGGTTCTGAAATCCTCTTCTTGTAACACATTTGCATGGGGAAGAATCCAGAACGTGGGTGGTGCCAGATGTTCCCCAGGGCGACTAACGCTGGGACTAGACAGCCTCACAACATCTGTGGAGGTGTGCCAACTGAAAAGGGAAAATGTTCTACAAGATGTAACATCAGCTTCACGTTAGCTATTGTTACATCTGCTTTGCATGTGAGACTTTTTAGCTATGAATGAAGGAAGGCAGTTAAGGTTACCTTTTGTACCATGCGGCATCATACTCTGGGTGCCTATACAGGTTCAGAATCATGATTCCTAAGAATGCACTGAAGAATTCAGTTCGGTGATGAAATGAAAGTTGATGCCTGTCTGTCAAATTGCATGAGGAATATTCATCTGTGTTCAGAATGTTTTTTTTGTTGTGGCCAGCTGGCCATGGGCAATTGGACTAGCAATGGTATATCTCTCCAGCTCAGTGGTGTTGGCCTTTGCCTTCCTCAGTCCTGGCCCTGCCTGTTTTGGCAGTAATTCAGCCTTCATCCCACAACGTTACACTTCTCAAATTAACATTTTATATGATGGCAACATAGTGTGGGTGTGTGATGAAGCTTGCCAGCACAGAAATGAAGCAAGCTGGCAATGAGTGCACTCACTTTCTCTCTCTCTCTCTCGCTCTGTCCCACTGCAACAACCTTGAACCAGTTTGTTAGCATCCGAAATGAACAACAACGGTGTTGAGATTTGAATAGCATAAATAAATGAATGAGCAAACAAACCAGCACAACGTCAGCGCCGCTCTTCTGGCAATCTAGGACTAGCACTCTCTGTGTAATGATCAGCAAATAGCTGGTTGCGGAGATAAAATTCAATTGAAACTGCAAACTGCCACCGTCAACCACATGGCAAATAGGCTGTTATAATTTCAACCAAGAGATTTGCCATGCACCTGGTAAAATCCAAACACTTAATTTAATAGGACTACTGGGTAACATCATAACAAGGCGACACGCTGTGACATATTTTGGCTCCCTGCTTTAGTGACATCAGTGAGGGAACAAAAAAGTCAATTTCCAAAGATATAAGCTATAAAGAAAGAGAAATAAGCTTGATGTAGAGATATTTTGCAAGCCTCGTTACTTAATGAAATGGAAATTATTGTGAACGTACATGACACATAACTTTTAAATTGTCTTGACTCATTAATTTGACTTTACCTCTTTAAATCCTGGGCTGTTAAATTTATCTTCCTTTTATTTACAGGCTTATTGTAATTATGAGGCAATAGCTTAAAGGTGCATTCAATTTAGCAATTTAGCATTACATGTTATTAAAGACTTTAGAAAGAACAAATGAAAAAGATTTGAAAAACCTTGGACAAAACTGATGTAATTAAAGTCTTACCTTTTTATTAATTGGGTTTCTAGGTTTACTGTATTTAAAACTATGGGCAAGCTGCATATTTTGTATATTAAAAAAAACACAAACATCAACAACAACAAAACATAAAAAGTTATGATTTAATATACTCAACCGTGGCTGAACTGAACCATGGATTTGTATCTGCTGATATACAAACACTCAGTACCTGAGGACTTCTCTCTTATGTTGGGTATAAGTTGTATAGAAATACATACAGTAGTTGATCTTTGAAAAAGGATTTTAACAAAGGTCTAATTACTACCTTTTTTCTGGGGCTTTCAACAAGACTGATAAATAATCAGACAGACTAATTATCAGTCAGCATTAGCTTACTGCAGATGTAATGGATTAGTATCGAGTTATATTTCAGCAGTTAAATAACAAGAAATAGATTGACAAGAGGTGCAGAAATGTCACAGTTCTTTCATCTGTCCACGATACAGAGGAGACAACCCTGAGCATTTCACTCAGCCTATAATTCATGAGCTACGTGCAAAGTTTGCGTAGCCACATCAGAGGCTACAGGTGCGTAGGATGTTTGTACTGTCTGCCTACCAATTTCTAATGCTGTTATGAAGATGTAAAGCAACTAAAACAAATCCACTATCTTGTTTTCACTAACACATCTAGCAAGGCTGTTTACATTGTACTATATATATATTCCCTGCTGTCTATCGTAGTTAATAGGACAACATATATTCTACAGTGTAAACAGATGAATCACATATTCAGTAATGTGTCAGCGTGGACCTTTCCACCGTCGATTGTATCGCAACAAAGAAAACGAAAGAAGGTAAACACATTTACTCTGGAGAATATAATTAAAGGACACCACCCAATGTCAGACAACTGTCTAGTTTAGCCATGGAGCTATCAACAGCTGCCATCCAACACTGCATGTACAATCAACACCTACACCTACTGACCCCTTCTGTCATGTACAGTATAAATGCAGCTTAAGTCAAGTTGTGCTGATTCCAACAGTATGTGTGTGATGTTTCACTGGTTTGGCTGAGTTATGGCAGTAAAACAAAATGCACCAATCAGGATAAAAGGGTGATGTTCTATTAAATAACACAAGCGGATTACATTTCATTTGAATAACAACCGTAAAGCAGTATATTATACTAAATTATGAAAGTGACCCACGCAGCACTGTCTGCTTAAATGGCCATTTTTCCCTCTGACTGCCTCTTTGGGGGACAACACTGACATCACGTGTGTGGATGAATGTCTGTCCCAAGAGCAATAAAGGAGCGGGACCTCTCTGGGGGCCAAGGCTGAAGGCAGCTAGCTCAAATATTTTATCACAAAGATAAATGGTAAATGTGTGTTGGGCTGAAAGAAGCAGTGGTCAGCACTTAAAAAAGGCTTTTGATGCACATTACCTTTCTATTACACAGGCATATGCAGGTATATGAAAAAGTGCATAGTGCATATACAGTAGCAGTAAAGTATGCAAGCATGTTGTGGCATGTTTTTGGCCTTCATACAAAACTATGAACTCTTTTTTTCCCACATTTTTTCATTTGCTTTTTAAAATTTTTGTGATTTTTCTTTGCTTTCTCTTCGTTCTTTTTCTTTTTCTCATACTATTTGAGTTTACACAGCATCAGAGAAAAGAAATATTAATTAATTTCCTTCAAAGTGAAAAACTAAAGGACATACAATACAACATGGTAATTAATATTTGGCTATCTGAATCTCACTTTAAATATACATCAGTGAATTCCAGCCGCTCCCTCTCTCGCTCTTCAGTGATGGATTTAGAAATTATCCTCCTCAACAGGCTCCATCATTATGTGCTGCTTGTGACTCATCACTTTACCAATGACAGAGCGCTGTGAAAGGATTTCCCTCTTACAGCTGACCGCTCAGAAGAGGAAGGACGAACAGCTGCAGTTTTAAATTGACATCCATGCGATGAACATTTTCAGAGCACACTATGGGACTCTGAATGTGTCTCAGTGTATGGGGAGTTTTTAGGGTTCAATTATCTTTTCAGAAGGGAGTATTGACAGGAAAACCTTCGACAAAAAAAAAGAGAAGCAAAAAAAAAAAAATACACAGATAAATCATCATCTAGAACATACTGTACACTCAGTTGGCAGTTTATTAACACACCAAACTAAAATGAATGCAGTCTAATTGACTGTTAAAGAAAATGTAGCTTGTAAAATGTCACTGCTGTTTAATTGTATTGCACTACACCAACAGGTGCTTCTATTATTTTTCCCATCCCATTTATATCAGTGAGGCTCGACTGAATAAAAGACACGCCTCTCTGTATAATGCAGTCAGTTTACACCAATTAACCTGCAATCTGCTCCGCAGTACGCGCAAACTTCACAAAGCGAGGCCTTACGCTGACTTTTTGTTTTTTCAGCCATCGTGAAAAAGCCCCGACTTGATGACTGATTCATGCTGAGCGTAAACCATGACCACACTGTGGACATATTTTCAACATGGGAGGATTTACATTAAATGTTCTAGAAATGCTGTATCAACAAAAGCTAGTTTGGTCTTAATTAGTCAGACCTATGGCTGGGTTATGTGTACTTTCCTAAATTACCTCAGTGAGCACTAAGTGGACTGTGAGATTAAATCTTTATAAGATGGGATAAGATTAAATTTTATTGATCTCTGTGGGGAAGACGGACCAGTGTAGCAAGTGAGAAGATTCAGCCTTGAAATAAAGACATATTGTACATTTAATGACACACTGAAGCAATACAATGCAGTGAATTAGCATAGAGGCATTTTCACACAAATGGTCCTAAAGAATCAATCTGGTTCTGGTGTCTGTCATAGGAGTAACCCCCAGCACATGACGCTGCCTCAGCTCTTTTACACAGATGGCAGGGTGAACTCGCCTCACCTCTGGCTTAAAGGAGGGTCCACACAGACCTCCTATACCAGTTTGGTACCTCTTATAAAGCACAGTGAGGCGATGTATTGGCGCCTTGAATGTGTAGTGTAAAAGGGGCCACTGAGATGCTAGCATGGCTGAAGACTTTTAGTCCTTTCAGTTGCTTTGCGTGTATTTCAATTTAATTCAACTTTATTTATATAGCACCAAATCACAACAAAAGTCTCAAGGCACTATATTGTGAGGTTTAAGACCTTACACAATATAAGTATATACAGAAAAATGTAGAAAAACACTAGGTGACAGTGCAGAGGAAAAACTCCCTTTAATTAAACCACCAGCAGAACCGGGCTCAGGGTAGGCGGTCATCTGCCTCGACCTGTTGGGGTGAGTGGACAGAGGAGAGAGAAAAGAACAGCAGGTAACAGAAATCAAAAACAACACATGCTGGAATTACGATGATTGTGACTGAAAACATGAAGAAAGTGTCTGTATTGTAAATAAATCAATATAACCTAAATAAAAGAGGGTCACGGTTAAAGCAGCCATCTTGCTCTGTGTTCTCTTGTGCAATCTTTAAAGCAAAAAGTCCTTCTAATCACACTCTGAGGTGCCAGACGTTCAGATCTGACATTTTTCCTCTGTCTCGCTTAATCTTAATCAACATAAAGCTGCCTGTCATTAATCCTCTTTTTCTTCACTCACTCAGATCAATGTTTCCTTTTCCAGAGCAAAGATAGTAATTAATCCCCAGTCCAACAGAGCCTTCAGGCATGACTATTCGTCAAAGACCCTAATCAATGCATTTGCCTATTCCTCTACTTTCAGAAAATGAGTACCCTTTTTTTTGGGGGGATCATGTTTTACATTTCATTGGGGGGAATCAATGAATCTTACGAGAGCCAAATAATTAATGCTCGAGCACAATCCCGCAAGAAAATCAGAACTCTTGTGGAACAGTTATTGGTTTTAAAATTTCGACCCCGGAGCTGAAAAAATGTGTTTGCAAAGGGTTTGAATGGATATGCTTCCTATTGTGCCTATTAGAATTATTTCAGCAATAAATGGTCTATACTCACACTCGTCTTTTCACTTCATTGCGCCCTCATTGACTCGGCATTAATGACATTTCTGAAGAAAGATGAGCTGTTATTACTGATGAAACTTATCTGGAAGAAGTAAAACTTGGAGGAGTGGAGCAGGCTAAAGACTGGTAATACTAGAGTAGCCTGGGCACAACAGATAGAAAAAGGACTGAAGGAGTGAAGGGGCCACTGCCTATTTATCAAGAGTAAGGTGCATGAAATTGGCTCTTAACCTCACAGTTAGAAGGTTTAATTAGAAATCATGCTTTTGCTACAGGAAGCTGGGAGGAGGGGGTAGGTTGTCCAAACAGGTTGATAAATGACTTGCGGACAGGAGGCTTCAGAGAGATGGGAGGGGAAACAAGCTGGTGAGAGTGAAATGTAGGTGACAGTTCTGGTGGCTGGCAGGATGTGAGACAACGGGTTGAAGCGAGCAGGAGATTGCAGCTGAAGTGTAAAATCGCACTTCAAGACCTGTAAGGGCTGTTATCAACACTGAGGTGAGGGCAGTGTGGGAGATGGGGCCAGGATCAGCAAAGGAACAGGCTGACAGCAGCCTGACCTCAGTTACAAATCTGTGAACTCACAGCGTCGTCAAACAACCTGCGGCTCCGAGCTGCAGGGGTGAAATGTCTCTCAAGGTGGTCTGATATAAATTCAAGAATTTGTTGCATGGGAACAATAAACAGCCAGTGAATACATTCCCTACAACATGCATTTGCAGTTTATTTGCAGAGGAACATCATGTTTGGGAGACAGATTGTAATACACACATACTGTGCATATCTGACCCAGAATAGATGGAGTGAAAGCAAGTTTTTACTTGGATTATCTCATATTTCTTCTATGAGTATGTACAATATGCTATCATAATAATTTGAAAGAGTTTTCTATGTCTCCCTTCAGAAAACTGTCTCAAATATAATAATAAATTATTCTTTATTTTTTCCCTTGGGTAAATTCTTGTGGACAGGCAGCCCCCATAAATCACCAAGGGTTTGTCTTATCTGGAGCATTAACATGGGAGATTTTTGATGCCAGTCATCATCATGTAATCATTTTTGTTACAACCTACATTCAAATCCTGAGAATTAGTTATTTATAAGAGGAACTGAAACTCACTGATTAGTGAATGTTAATCTAAAAAGTAAAAATATAAATTCTGTGTATAGTTTTGTAAGGAGGTTCGGGGTTGCTAGTCTTTAGATACTTGCTTCCTGAAGCAACTGAAGTAAATAACTTGCTGCCGTAGGTTAACTTTATTTTTTTTATTTCTGTGGCAATATTGAACAGTTATTTCTGTTGATCGATTTCGCTTGACATTTATAACACACACTTTAAAGGATTTCAGCGACTTAAACAGTTTGAGCCAAAATAGGTCACCACCTTCTGCTGAGAGTGAGAAGAGAATGAGTGCAGTGCTTAAACCACCAGCCTGTCCAAAACTGTGTTTAATTCTTGCTCAGGGCTTAAAATCCTACTGATAGAGCAGGCTCATGTCAAATAGATCTATGGGGAGAGAGTCTAAGGGATTAACAGGACTTTCGGGTATAACTGCTAAAAATGTGAGTTTCTACTGTTGGACACTTACATTCAGCTGCATGTTGGAGGAAACTTTCTTGTTCTTACAAACACGTTGTTACAAAGCAGGCTCCTCCAGCGCTCGGGCCAGAAACGACTGATCTTTGACACTGTGTGCATCGCATGAAAAGGTCAGTGATTGTACAAAAGGGCAGTCACACTGAGCGAGAAAAAAGGCTCTGGCGAGGCTCTGATAAAAGTACAAAACAAAATGTCTCCGCATCTTAAATAAACAGGGAAATTCATGCTGTCAATAGCATAATCCACAGCTGGTTCAGCATCCAAGTCATTTTCTTCCAACCTTGTCCCATCCCTGCTTAATTTTGTCCTCCGCCAAAGGAAAAAAAAATGGCTTAGTCCGCTTCATCATTTAACAGAGGACATATTCTTGAATCAATACCAAAGAGTAATCAGTGAGTTTCATATCACGCAGAGCCTCCCGGAGATAACTGTGAGGCAGTGATGATGGAGAGGAAAGCCAGCGATTTTGATATAAATATCTGACTCCCTGAACTTCACCACTTTCTAATTATATTAGGATTAATTGGCTGGAGTCTGAGGGACTACAGTTACTCATGTTTGGAGTATTAATGCACAGCACACCTTGCTGGAAATGCCCTGGACTCTCTTGAAAAAGCCTGTTAATGAGGCTTGTGGTGAGGTGTGATAAAAAAAAAAGGGAGCAGGTCATAAACAAGCCCCAGCAGAGGGGGGGATGCTGAGGTCGCCTGCTACCAGACCTCCAACAGCTTCCGCCTCTATCGCGCAGGACCACACGCCGCTCTTCTGTCTCTGAGGATGGCTGACAGGGAAACTTTTCTCACACCTTTCCTAATCTCATACCTGTCCAATTGATTTAGCCAGAAGTGTGTTTCCCCGCCGCCACCTCCCTCAATATGTATCCGCACACTGCAGAGATCTAATGCCCGTCATAAAGTTAAACATCGGCAAGCCACATGGCGATTTTTAATGAGACTTCCATGCTCATTTCACGCTCAATATTCTGTCTTTTTCTTTTTTTCAGTCTCTCTCCTGTGCTCTCTGGTCTTCTCCTTCCCTCAACCTCGACTGAGAGAGAAGCTCTTACCATCAATCAGCCTTAGCTCCTGTGGACTGAGACAGTGTCACACTGGGCTCTGTGTGTTGCCAGATAGGACCACTGTGCCCTCAGGTTACCCTTACACTTCTCGTTTGACATCCCTGATATTTCTTGCTATGGAGAAAATTGAAAAATACACAGGAGTTTAAAGCAGGCACACAGGAGTCAAAGTTTGGACTTTTGAAATCACCATGTTTTCTATCAGGGTTTGGAACAAAAATGGTTGTTTCTGTCCGTCAGTAATCGCAGTCCTTTATAGCGTGCACTTTTCAGGTGCAGTCAACAAGAAAACGTTTTATCAAGATCAGTCATCTGGTCCATGGAGAGGCTGTCATGATGCATTATTTCAACAAAACAAGAGATTGAGCAAAATTGGGTTGTAGTTGTTTTGCTGTTGTCCCCGTGAATGGCAGTTTTTGATGAGTGTAACAGCAAAAAATAAAAAATACTAGTGTGAGAATTACATGAAAGCTCAAGTTTGATGAGGACAGAACCGCAAAAGGCTGCAATTTAATTAAATGTGTGTGTGTGTGTGTGTGTGTGCATGTGAGAACGTGAGAACTTATTCTGTTTGTGTGCAGTTTGCTCATTACGCCACCAATCATTTCATATCTGTAATTTATTAGCCATACAGCGATATTTCACTGCAGTTCCTTTCAGCAAAAAAGTTTTTAAAACCTACTGCAGTTAAAAAAAGTACTGTTACTTCATCCAGCAGTACAAACTATCCAGCACAATACTGGTTAAACTGGTGATTTTTACTGTGAAGATCCAAAACAAAATATTTTTGGGAATGTTGTGTATGTATATTCACCTCCATTTTCCCAGTATAATGGTTAATAATCTATTCTCCAACCTACGGGTTGCACATATGTTTTAAATGTAATAATAAATATATCAAATTGCCTTCATCTGTTGTAAACTTGCTGTGGTTTGTCCAGATGTTACAGTCTTGTTGCACTTAAGCTCCTTCATGCCTCGTTGGTCCTGAGATTAAACACTAGCTTTCTTGAAGTCTTTCTTGAAGACACAGTTATCACTGACAGGGTTATCAGATGGATTTTAGTGCAAGAATACTTGCACTTTGGAAAGGCTCCATGAATTCTTTCCAACTGGTAGAACCATTGCAACATGTTTGTCAAAGGTGCACCTTGAATAATTGATTTGGCATTAGTTTTACGAAGTGAACCAACTGGAGGTAATCAGCCCCCCACTTGTTTCCACGCAACATGTAGTCTACTGATTGCTCCTCTTGATCCTCAGCTATTTTCAGTCTGTAAAGTCTCTGTGGTACTGTTGATGGGCCTCCTCTAGTGCACATTTTTATGACAGGATTGTCTGTGGGACTTTTATTTCACCTGTGTAATATGGATGATCTAACAGTTGTAAACTTTAGTTTATATTGTTTAGATTTTTTTTTTCCTTTTTAACATAAAAAAAAACTGCTTTGTTCAGTTTTGGCAGTGACTTACTCTTATTATACTCTGACTTATCGCTGAGTTGTGTACACTGGACTGAAGCTCAGTGACAGAGGGTTATATCTAAGTAGTGATCTTTTACTCAGGGCTCACCGCAGGGTTTTTGTCCTGCTCATGTCGCTGTCCTGTGCGGTCTTTACACTGTGGGCCACAGAAGTCAGTATGAGAGGAGGTACATTCACTGATGATACAGTGAGCTGAAGCTGCTTACAAGACCGTGATGGTAATGGAAAGGAGTGAGAGCTGCATTTATGACCAAAATAAAAGACAGTTCCACAAAAACAGCTCTTAGAGCTTGGCCTCAGTAATCAAAACATTCTTCAGGGTTCAGCGTGATTCCAACACCACAGTGTTGTGATAGCCACGAGAGAACAGAAGAAACTGCGCCATACATTAATATGCAAACACTTAACACTTTTCTATTCTCTGGAATAGTCACATTTGAAAACCAAACTGTGGAGCAACACAGCAAAATGACATGTGCTATGAATACGCTCAGCGATGTTCAGCAGACATTCTCCAGTAATATGTTTGCAATCATTACATGGTGCCCAAGAGGACATGGAGCAAAACACAAAAGAGTTTTGTTTTACATGTTTTTGTATAAAAACTTCAATACACTGATTCTCACTGCTTGCACAGTTGTTTTCATCTCTTTCTTTGTGTTATGTCTTAATCGCTCGTACATGGCTTGTGTGTACTTCATACAGAGAAATACGGTGCATGCTGTTGTAGTTACTTCATCACATTTACTGTTTAAATGCACTGTTGAATTTCTGCAAATGATATTAAAGCAGCAGTGCCAGGAAAACTAGAATTACTGCATTTGTTGTAGTTTACATATATGTTTGTCCAAACTCATTCTAATGTAACTTTGGAGAAAGTTCAATAAGGAAGATCTTTTACACTTACTCTCTGCTGGGCGTCGCTACTAAATCTATTCCATCATTTCCACTTTCCCACGCTGTCAAAAAATTTCTTTTCATTCAGTTCGTGATCACCATTTCTAACCAATAACCTTTCTTTCCACTTTCTCAAACCAATCAGCTCACAGAGTCCATTCTTCAAATATCACAGTGTTTCTGTCATTCTGCCTTTCAGGCCTACACTCGAGCAACCCTCCTCTACCCTGTCACCACCTTTTCCTGAAGGGCACTCCAGGCGTTCAATCATTCTTCCGCGCTGATTCCACCACCACCGGTGTCAGCACAGAGTTTCATCTATTACCTGTGACCCACGAGTTGCAAGGCTGCTTTCATGACTGGGGTTTATCCGCCAACTATATATTTGCATTCACGCAGTACAATTTTCATATACACTCTATTGATCTCTCCTCGTTGAAATAAGTTGCATAAGTCTAAGTGGGCATTTGTGTCAATGTGGGACTCAGAGAGCTGAAATGCAAGTACGGTCAGCTATTGGCAGGACAGCATGGATAATGGGAAACAGATCATTTTTACATTTAAGTGGTTACTAAATGTTATAAAGCATAACACTTGCAGCAATCGGGACAAAGAGGGATGTAAGTGAGGAATGTATGTATTGTTGTATATTGAGCAGGATAACAGGGGAGCTACATGCAGGCAGGTAGTGGGCAGCTTGGGGGCCTCAGAGGTAAGCTAATGAGGTTATTTTGTGTGTGTTGATGCTGTGCAGGTTTATGTAAAATAAATGAATGGTTCATGAATGTTAATCCATTCAAGTGTGTTGCATCAAATATGAAGAAATTGCCTCATGGCATTCCTGTGATAACATACAAGAATGAGAGAGATGAATGTAAGAGACCTGAGGTCACAGTCACATAGACCTTTGACCTTAGACCACCAAAGTCCAGTTAGTTCTCCAAGTGGACATTTGTGCCAAATTTGGAGAAATTCCCTCAAGGTGTTCTCAAGATATCACGTTTACAAAGAATGGGATGGATGGACTGATGGATAATCAAAAATCAGCTTTTACCAACGCAGAGACACAAAAAGCAGCTAAAATACTGCTGACAGTAAAGA
>JAUBNQ010000005.1:3929195-3951516 GCA_032353495.1 Ctenopoma kingsleyae | reverse complement strand
GATTATCCCATGCAAGACTTCCCTGTCACTATACTAGCATGTATTAATGACACCAGCAGAAAAAAAATTGATGCAGAGAATTCATAGTGCATACACTATTAAACACGTTATGCAGTGTACGTCATGATCATCTTTATTTAAAAATACAAGGAACCATATATATGAACACTAGGAGGCAGCACGATGAAACAGACCCGAACACTGTTAGCTTAACAAGTTGTTAGCTAAAGAATATGCCTTTTTTTGTGTCTGTGTTTTGTGAGCAGGCAGAAGTATACACTTATTTGGTCCTACCCCATTTATATTTAATTTTACTTATTCAAATATTACTTTCTTTCATTCATGAAGAAAACCCACAACGAAAGAAAAAAAACAACAAAAAAAGAAATTAAAGAAACAAAACAAAAACAATATAATTTCTTTCATATCAATAAAAGACAGAATGTGTAAAGTAACCGATTTACAAATAAAAAAACAAAACAAATCAAAGCTCTTCAGTCAGTTCTGGTTCTCACTGTTGCTGCTCACAGACTTAATAAAGCAGGATGAACTGCTTTGTTACCATTTTGTATAAATGTAATTTAGACCCTTTTTTTTTAAAAATCTGTATTGAGTTTTGTGACGGTGAAGATGAGGGATGATGAGCACAGTAACATGCTTGGAAGAAGAGAAGAGGCTTGCCTGAAGGTTATTGCTACTGAAGCAATACAGCAAATCTGGAGAGAGTGAAGGTTGCCCTTTGGAGGCTTGCAGAAAGCAAAATGAGCAATTTAAATCCAAATCTTTAGCCAGCTGTACTGCTGGTGAGACATTCTGTTTGACGGCTCTGATGTGCGTGATGTAATAACGTCTAATGTCGACTTGCGTGGATCCATGAATCCCTAATATCAGTTCAATCTCAAGATTCGTTGGAATTATTGTTGCACTGTTTGAAAACAAATAAATATTGTCCTCCGTTTTTAAAACTTGCACACAGTATTTGTTCTGTAAAAGTCACAAAGAGACAAGTAGTAGTGAGAAAACAAGTCTAGGAGTCTAAAGTCATCCCTAGTGGCTCTGTGAGTCTATACTTTACAAAATTTCATAATAATGAATGCGATACGGGAAAAGTCAGCAGGTCAGCAAAGTCTGTACAGTAAGTTAACTGTCTGAGAACAATGAGCTTCTATACAACATTTCACAGTAACCGCAGACACAATAGATATTTCAGTGTGGACATTGCGATCCCTGGATCTATGCTTACATACCAGAGCCTCAATGGACATGACCTTAAGAAACAGTTTCTGGCCAAAGTCTGTCATCTGCAGCAGTAAGGTCTGAAATATACTTTCTGTAGGGTTGCCATTGTTACGTAAACGCTGGCAACAACTTTGAGACTGATTTATACATTTGCTCAGCTTTGCCACCACTTAACAGAGGTAGTAGTGTAACACAAGTGAACAACAAAGCAGTGCAGTCATTTCTCAAGAGAAAGTGTCCTTACATTTGCTTTGTCACGCTGAAAAAATAACAACAGCAGAAGAAGTTTGTTTAGTAAATGGGTTTGCACGAGTAGATTACAGCCTTTCTTTAGATTGCTTAATGTTCTTTTCGGTATCAAATGAGATGAGCAGCAGCCTAAACATAGGAAATTATTCACAAAGCAGCTCAAGATGATGCATCATAGTTCTGGAGGAGTCCCCGCAGCTTGTGTAACCCTTCAGCTTTACTTTTTGGTCCAACTTGATGACACATATTCAAAATGACTGCAGTAGTGCTGTAGAGAATTTTCAGCGGCAGCGGTTCCCGTGTCAGATTAGCATTTTATAACACGGTACGAGGAAATTTGTGTGTGCATCATTTTTGTGCATGAGACATAAACTCATTGCCACGTTTTACCAGGAAGCATGCCCCAGGCTTACAAGATGCTAAAGTGTTACAGCAACATCTGATCAAAGCTGACATATTTATTCAATCAGTACTCAATAAGCGCGAGAAGAGTAAAGCAGCTGTTAGGGAACATGCTCAGATGGGATGAGTATTTAATATATTGTGGACGATGTGAAAAATTTCCCAGAGTGTGCAGTGCCTGTACAGGAAAGTGCTCAGCCCTGTTGTTTTCACATCTGGTTATTGTAAATTTGAAAAAGAACCCTTCTCAGCACAACGCACTTTGGCATGAGCTACTGTAACGTTAATGTAATTAATTACTGTGTTGATGCGATCGCCAGCCAGGAACTGCATCGTGCAGTACGATGAAACCAGACACTGTAACTAACATCCACTCATAATCTCCTGTAACTTGCAAAAATCCAGAGAATATTCAGAAAATATGAGGCTTTCATGCCTGGTTCTGTTACTATTTGGTGGTGGATTTGGTCAAACATACTGTAGAATATGCTGAATTATCAACATAAATAAGGTTTTTTATTTGTCCTGCCAACAACTGCGTATACCTGAGCATACATTTGAGTTCACTGATGGTGTAGGTGCAGGAGAGTTTTCTCTAGAATATGACTGTGAATATGAGTTTTGTGAAGTATTGTATAGTTTAGCATCATGTACAGCATGTCTGACAGGGTGCTGTAATTCATATCACCAGTAGGAGTCACCATAATCAGAAAAGTCCCCCAAAAACTTTGAACTAATTTGGGATGCAAAATTCCCAATTCCAGTTCCCCACTGCTGACACCTAAACAAAAGTATTTCACACTTAAATTATTCACACTGCAGTTTCCTCAAAGTTTAGCTTTGGTACAGTGTGCAGGAAACCCAAGTCCAGAGAGCAGCATTTTACTTGAACCAATTATGACAACTCGGTAGAGATCAAATGATCCTGCCTATTCATTTAAACTGCCCTCATGCCTGTGTGAATAAGTGGCCTTCGGAGTGAATATAGGGGACTGTATATCATTTTCAAAGGAAGAATTTTTCAGTAAATCCTCCACTTTTTTTTCCCTGAGAGCCGGTCCAGCTGCAGAACCTCTGTCTGTCAGCTCTGCCTCCTCCAGGACTCAGATGGGGCTGAAACTCTCCATGAACCCTCATGAATTATTCATCAGCACATATAATGTTGGCAAATTATTTTATATAGTGGGGAAAGATTCATCTTAGGAGCAGGAATTGGGTAGGGAGAAGCTAATGTGTTTATTATGCCAAGATAATGGCATGAAATAGAGGCCAGGGGTGGAGAATTTGGAGGAGTGTTTATACTTTATATTCATTGGAGGGTAGCATCTGAATGCCTCATGGTCACATGATGGCAGATGTCTTTTGAATGCAATTTGTGTGTGTCTGCGTGTGTGTGTGTTTGTTTGTCTGTGCATTTACATGTGCACATTCACACACAGTCAAACCTTTGCAGATGTCTCAGATGTTTTCTGTGTGCACGTCATCATCTGTGTATTTGTGCAGAGTGCGTATGTGCAACATATAGAGTTGCCTAGTTGAGGCTTCAGTCCACAACCGATGTCTGCTTTTACGGCTGTTGTTCAGGGTAGAATTCAATAAACATTACCCAGGCTGTTCTGCTCTGCTCTCTGAGTGACAGAAAACACCATTAGACAGAGAAAGAAGGTTGCTCTGGAGCTGTTATTTGGCTTTCTTAGCTAAGAAAGGCTGGATCTATCATCGCATGGCGAATATCTGTGCCATAACAACACTGGAATATAAGACGCTTCTGTATGCTGCGTTTGAACTCAAGGCTGGCTGTTGTGTTGAAAAGGAGACACAGGATCTTTATACAAATATGCTACAGTACAAGTGTCATTGGGCAGATGATATCTAATACTTTAGCCGTCTGGAAATAAAAGGTTCTCATCGATTTACTTATTTTTGGATACACTTTTTGGTGCACATTTTTGATTGATACTTTCAATTCTGTGGCCAAACCGAGGAACAGCCATGTGGTATGAGTGTCCCCTTTTTTTTGCATCCAAATTGACTACTTTTGTCTTATGTAAGTGAAAGCTGCTTGGATTTCCAGCACATCTTTCAATATAATTCTCAACTGCTGAATACAGGACATTTCGGGGGTGATAATGTATTCATATTGTGCTACTGGAATGTGTCTCTACTGTGCCTTTCATAAATTGGGGTCAGGTGATATCTGTCACAGCACAGAATGTGCTTAGTGCTGACAAAGTCATGTTGACATTTTTTGGAGAGGAAAGCACAAAAATAAAAAATAAAAAAGTCTCCCAGGAGGCAGGGAGGAGAAGAAATTAAATTGCCTCTCCACAGCCCTGTTAGGAACGAAAACCAATCAGCCGGCCCTCAATTCACACTCACAGCTTCACAAAGATTGTGAGGAATATTGATATTAGTATTAAAAAATGCACTGTCCTTTTCGGGTCCGACGGTATGGGGCCAGTTGCAACGGTACTGATAAGATTTTTTTTTTTTTTCTGACTGACAAAACAGTATAAACTTGATGAATTCATGGGTATTTTACAAATCTGACTATTAGCCATGCTTGAATAGACTGAGAGGTATTGTGAAAATGAATAAACAGATACCTCTGTGCCGATGCATAAAACTTCTATTAGTATTCCTTAAATTTACAAATTTCATGTCAAAAATAATCATATTCTCTGTAAACCAAGAAATAACCTAATTGCAAAGCTTTGAGTGGGATGTTTCACATTAAAATTGTTGTGATGAGTCTCATTTTTGGAAAGAACAAAACTGTCAGCACTTTTAACTGTATCCTCAGTAGTGAGCTTTGTGCTTTTGTTTGGCCTAATTTGGGAGATCTCAAGCTTATTTCCCCATGAAATCCCTTCCAGTAACATGCACACATATTCAAAGCGGTGGGAAGGGGGAATTAATGAAGTCTGTGGACAGAAAGCCAGTCACAGGAGCTTGCGAATGTAGTATTAGCTGTTGTTATCACAGTTAATTTCACAGTGATCAGTTCAGAGAGAATTCTGCATGAAATGCTGCTTAAATTGCACATTGGTCAATAAGTGGTTCATTATGGTGCGTTGTGAAGAAGACCGTTGTTTATAGGGGAGAACAATGAGCCACTGTAAGCACTTCTGCTTGTTATATATTAGCTGGAGCTTAACAGCGGGACTTTAAAGCGAATAACATAAGTTGGGAAATTGGGAGGAGTCAGTGATAAGAATGGATCTGAATAATGATGTGAACAAGCTGTAAATTTAAATTGAAAATGAATTTGTCTAGGGCACTTATTTTAAATGCATTTAAAAACAGGATAGTCACAAAGAAACTGCTGCCAAATACGCCTTGACTTCAATATTCAACGTGAATAGCATTAACCTCCGTAGCCAAACAAAGATTAGTCAGGTGTGCCGTCATGCCTGTGGTACTTTTTATGGAACTTCAAATAAGCAGGTTTTGTTTACTCTGAAGAATTTAACCCTTTGCTGACAAGGTTAAAAGGGTTAGGCACAGCATTGCATTGAACACAAATGAAAGTTCAGGCTGATGAGCTGGTTAATTAGCTTCCATATTTTTAACAAAACGTTACTTGTTGGTGCATCACACTAGATAAAAAGTCAGCGTTTATACTCCACGGACTTTGAATACAGGTACAGTTGTTAAAACATTTATATATTTGAGGTATTTTACTACGAACTACAGTTATAAAGCCACTTTTGTTACACCACTAGGCTAAAAACCATGCTGAGCTAAAGACTGTGGCCATCTGATTGTAATACAGCTGAACAAATCTCCAACATTTTCCTCAGTCTGCTGCTTGCTGATATTTTGACAGTTAATTCTGTGTCTGCATCACAAGAGTCAGCCGCCTTTGATTTTACGAGAATCCAATCTGGATGTTGTGCGAGACCTGAAGGTTTGCACAGCACT
This sequence comes from Ctenopoma kingsleyae, assembly GCA_032353495.1. Classification (NCBI taxonomy): domain Eukaryota; kingdom Metazoa; phylum Chordata; class Actinopteri; order Anabantiformes; family Anabantidae; genus Ctenopoma; species Ctenopoma kingsleyae. The sequence continues at coordinate 3,945,702 of JAUBNQ010000005.1, read as the reverse complement.
TTGTACACAGATCTCATCATCATGCTCGTTTGAGATAAGTTAGGCCAACGCCAGGTACAGATGGTTGTTCACACTGAATAATAATTGAGGTGTTGTGCTGCACTTGTTATCTGCTGCACTCGCGAAAGGGAAATTCCCGGAGATAATCCGTTAATTTTCTGGCATATTTTTGAAAACGTGACAATTAATGGACAAACTTAAAGTGATTCTTTTAGCTTTATATGTCACTTTACAGCTTGGCATAACATACCATGAAGTACCAGATCGCAATGTGAAAAATGTCTTTGCCTGTTTTGTCAAGCTAACATCACACCTTTATTTGAACTGGCAAACAGAGCACACGTCATTGTAAGTCCTCTTGAGATAACAGTGCTTAATATGCTGCAAGGATTTCAGTGAAAGCGCAGATTCCTCAGGTACTCTGCATGATCCCAGACGATGGGCTAACGATGGGACGTAGGAGTAACAAGAGAGGAGGAAGGGAGTGTGCTGGTTGGAGGGGGTTGATATCTACCCATAGATCAAGCCACTCAAATGAGTTCTGAACCACAGTGCTTGTCAATCATAATTGATCTTGAGTAGCGGGGGTGGTGAGAGACGAGGATGAAGGCATGCAGAGAGGAGAGAGACAGAAGAGAGGGAAAGAGTGAGCATCTTCCCTGGAGGCTACAAGCACCTTTTAAGAAACCGAGGCCCTGAGGTCCCTGCTTCAAGATCAAACCCATTTTTTCTCCATCTCTCTCGCCTCGCCAAAATACCTCTTCATTATAATCAGTGAAAAAGAAACTCTTAACAGCTGGAAATAAGAGGCACGCAGGAAGGAAGCATATGGACAAACTTCTATTCAGAATTCATTCTGAAGTCACGAGGGGGGGTGGTGCACGGTGGAGAAAGAACAGCCACCGGCAGGCAGTGATTGACTTTTATCTGCACATTTACATTTTCGCTGTTTTCAAGGAAGAGAACATCTTGGACAAATGCATTAGCAACTGATTTTATTAAGCTGTAGTCTAACGCAAAATGGTTTTCGTCATAAAGCTCACACTGTAATTACAGTATCTTCAAGAGAATCTCTGCCAATGGCTTTTTACCCCCTGGTGTAGTTTTCTTGCTCCGTTAGGCTTTTCCAGCAAACTCTACGGATGTCAAGCAATTTGAGTTGGTAGGGACTTCATGAAGCAAACATGAGGAGAGGACTGATGAGATGAAATGAGACTCTCACAGAAATTACTTCCTTTTAAAGTACGTGTACGCTCACTTCTAATAATAGACCCAGCAGGACAAGAAAGCACTCAAATTATTATTCTAATGCAGTTACTTATTATGCTCATACAAATCTTCTGCTGTGTGTAAAACCTCATCACGTGTGTTTGTGATTCTCTGCATATCTTGTACTCGTATATGTGTCTTAAAATACATGTCCAAAAGTATGAGGACACCCGCTTAGCAGGCTTAGGCTATAGAACCATCATGTCCCAAAGGAATAGCTTGATGATGTGGGAAGTTTTATTTAAAGTTTGTTTTTTTTGTTTTTTTAAAGCCATGTGAGGAACAATGCAATAATTGTATGTGTGTCACGGCAGCGGTTCCAGGAGAGGGGAGGGGAGAGGAAGGAGTGTTACATGACGCATCGACAGGATGGAAGATGTTAGGGTATAGTTAAGAGCTATTGTTGCTAATTTAACAAGATGACGTAGAGAAACTGGTTACAAACCAATTTACTACCACAAATGTGCTACTAGTCACCACATGTAAGGGTTCCTGAAATACATGTTGTCACGAGACACACCTACCAGTAGTGACTACAACATGCGAGTAAATGTCAAATTTTTCCTTCAAGGCAAGTCTTAATGCTATGACATGTATAGATTTTGTGCTGTTAACTTTGTGTGAACAGTTTTTGTCACTTCCGTCTGTCGTCATGACAATTCTCACAAATCAAAATGATAAACAAATGGTTTACCCCCTTTAGTGTGGCAGACGGAGGCTGTTGTAGCATCAAGAGTGTTACACACAGCATGTGTGACCTCCGAGTGTCCAGATACTGTTCATCATGTAAATTTGCCAAGAATCTTCAAGGGACTTTCCCAGTCACTGGAAGTGGACATTATGGAGAAAACCTATCACCATGTTGATATTGATACTATAATATATTATATTTCTACATAAAACAACAGACAAAAAAGAACTCCTTAATTTAATGCCACAAAAATTAAGTTGTTTCATCTCATTGATACAAGAATCCAGCATTTTCATAAATAGACCTGCTCACTGTAGCCTAATAAATATTAAAGGGAAAAACACCAAGCATCACATTCTGTATTAAATACATAATGCAGACTTTTGTTTAAGCAGACAACTTGTCCCTTTGTTTCATGTATTACAAGCAGCAGGTTTGTGGGCAGGTATGTTACTTTAACAATATCCTGTAATCTTCATTTGAAGTATTTTCTTTAAACTTTGTCTCACAAGGTCCATTAACCGTTGTATTCAGCAGGTTGTTTTGCTGTTAATCAGAGAGGGAGATAAACTCAAGGGAAATGTGGGTGAGGTCTGGCATTCGCTGAAGTGTGTTTATCTCACAGCCACTTTGGCAGGCATCCAGTGCTGGTTTGGAGGTTATTTTTAATCCAAAAGGTCAAACATTGCTTGTGAAATTTGGGATATGGAAGCTCTTTTTGACCCATTAGCAAAAAAAAAAAGTTCATTCAGTGCCTGATGTGAATTTTCATATATTTGCTCACATGAGATATGGCTCATTTTGAGTTACTTTGAGGAAACTGAAACAGGACATGAGACTAAGAAGTAAAGAGAGCTGTTGGTATCATACCCCCCCCCCAAAAAAATGAAATGACCACTGGCAGGGATGACAGAGGATGTTCTTTTGTGAAACAGTAATACTGTTGCAGGACAAACAGGAAAAAAGTTACAGCTCATGGCGTCCCCTCCCCAGTCTCTCCTCCTGGTTAATTTCCTTGGAGCCTGCAGGGCCAGCCGGTAGGGGGATTTGACAGAGGACTTCTGACAATCCTGAGGAGAGCTGACACCAAGAGCGCCAGTCTCTCCATCGCTTGCGGCCAGATTGTAAGATGCTCAGCATGCAGAGAGAGCAGATGAGACAAACCAGAGGAGCCAGGAGGGTTGTTTGTACAGAGCTGGCTAAGCCTGACATGTCTGAGAAGGACACTATGAGCACACACTGCCACACAGAGGCTATAACTCATACCTCTGCCACAGCACGCAACTAGAGAAACCCGTGGCCACTACAATTGACACTCAATTTCTATGTAGTTCGGAAATTAGGCAACTAATAATAAAGAGTCTGGATGGAGGAACACCACAATCTAAGTGCAGTTAGTGGAATTTAGCTCTGCAGAAATATCGGGGTGACGCCTTCATCTAATATCAGGGGTGATAAGAGCTCAGTAAGCATGTAACACAACTTTTAATGGCGCTCCATTTGCAATGTGGTACCAATTGGCAGCCTGCAGCTCACATATTTTAGTCGTGTCTTTGTGACCTTTCACAGCAGAATTTACATTTAAATTTAAATAATAGGCAGGTTCAGACTTTGAAAGTGAAACTGTGAGGCCAAATTCATGCCCAGCTCTTTTCCCCCCCCCCACTCTACCCACAATTCTGCCACTTATAATTTTAAATGGGACAGAGGATTGTGCACGGAGCCATTTGCCCCTATCAATGTCAGATGACAGCAGAGTATTTCTGAGTCATGGGGAATGCAAGCCAGTGTTTGGTACAGACAAATGTATAGTACAGGGAAAAGAAAAGAGACAGGCGAGCTCAAACAACAGCATCAGGAGATTCTGAGGGTCTCTGGGCAGAAAGAGGAAAACATGTCACTCAAGTTGTTTGAGTCTGATGAATTTTTACTGCTGTGTTGAAGCTTGGCAGATCACAATCTACATTTAATAGAAAGTGCTGTTTTGATTCCTGCAAAGAAAAGTGGAGAAAACTCTTGACAATTACTCGAAGGAATATTTTTCTGTGTCACGAAGTTTCACTCGGTATTCAGCGTGTGTCACCATAAATGCATCAAGAGACGAATAAAGACCTCGATGTGTCACACGGTCATGAAGCTCCAGTCGTTACAATCGTTGCCCAAGCCAAGGACAACTTAATCATAAGCCTACCCCAGTATCTTAAAGCACTCAGAAGCCATAAACTGCACTTGGAAGGAGATGGAAGGCTGAATGAGTTTTCCATCTCCAGAGTAAATAACAGTTGAGTTTCTGGACAGCAGCAGAGGCAAGCGGTGATGTGTGACATTTTGGTTGAATCATGGTCAGAAAACCTCAGTTGAGTCACAGAGAGAGTCCAGAACTAATAGTTTATGGACCAAATCAGTGCATGTTTTAGACTATTGACAAGAAACAAGTTTTTTTCTGTATAAAAACTGCAGTGTTTCCAATTTTATTTAATCTTTTATTGATTTTTGCAACTAAAAAGGCACTTTGAGAAAAACATCAGCGCAAACATAATGTTAGCTGCAATGACCTTCACAACTTTTTGTAGTGCTAATTGATTTTCAGAATGGAAAGAAATTAATGGATGATAGGAAATTGTTCAAACTCAAGTTTTAGAACAAAGTTTACTGTAGTAATATGTAAAATATTTATACAGTTTGCAGCTAATACTGGTACAGTCACTTTAACATTTACTTTTTCCACAAGAAACTGTTAAGACATGTAAATAAACAGCTGTACAGACTGTATATAAAGCCTTCAGCTACTGTAAAAAAACAACCAGAAACATTTGGTTGGTTAATGAATGTTTGACAGAAAATAAATAAAGTAATTTGGTAAATTGATGCCCTTTGTTTTGCTTTGTCGTTTGGTGGAATTTAGCACTAAATTAGTTTAACAAATTGCCTTCAGCTGTGGATGTCTCTATGTGACAGACCTGTGTAGACCAACCTGTCCAGGTTGTGCTGGCCTCTTGTCATCCAGCATCAGCAGTCCGAGCATCCTCACATCATAGGTCCAGACTGAGATGTTATAGGAATAGTGCAGTAGCCTGTATGGAGCTTATAATGAGAAATGTGAACTGGGTTCTGTTTCTTTATGATTCAGTGGACACAGAGTTGGCATTTTCTATACTTTATCAAAAGTATTATTGATCAGGTTATATTATTCACTGAGTAGGAAAGAATACCAAGGCTGTTACTGTAGATTGAGAATTCAAGGAAATAACTGTGGTGAAAATAAAACCTCATTAGAAAAGCCTCTTCAATACATTGTTGTAATTATGATAATTTCTAGTGAATTTCATTTGAATTAAACCACTCTTGATTTTGCCAGAAACCTCCTCTATCCCCCTCCAGGATCCCCCCCCCCCACGGGAGTCCCTAAGCTCTGCTTTGGGAGCTACTGCTGTACCTGTGCTGCAACACTTCCTCCTCCTCCTCCTCCTCCACTCAGCCAATCTGTGAGACTCAATTATTCATGCTCTAACGTGATTAAGAGCTGAGGTTGTTTCACATTCAAATAGCAGTTAGTGTTGGTAACAGCCCCCATGAGGTCATGAAGATGTCTCTCTCTCTCTCTCTCTCTCTCTGTTCTGATTCTATATATTCACACCTGGCTGCCAAGGTGAGGGAGCTGGAAAAATAGCCAAATAATGATGTGTGGGAGGGAGAATGTGTCCAGGGCAGCCCCGGCCGCTGTTCCTTCAACTAATGGTGGTCATGTCCAGCCTCTGATTAATTAAACATCCCTTGGGGTCAGGGAGTCATGGAAGGCAATGTAATTTATCATCTGGCTCATGCGTAATGGAGTGTGGCCTGCTGCAGAGTCTCTCATTAAGAGTGATAAACTCAGTGGTTGTATCCAGGCCCTCTCCACAATTCAACAAGGCCAGAAAAGGAACAGCACAGGAACGTGTCTCCTCTAAGAACTGCTGCTATTTGCTCCTAGAAACTAAACAAGCATAATCAGAACTGCCTGCTTTCACCTTGAACTGAATGGAACAATAACAGCTTTCCCTGACTTCAAGGATTTACAATATAGTATGAATGTTTTGGGTAATGTTTTACCCTCCAGTGGCCATTTCCAAAGGACAGAATAAATAACGTAAGCGCTGCATTTGAAGCAGCTAAATAATCTTTGGAAAACCTGCTAAAAATGTGTCATATTATTTTGGATGCCAGTTAGAGGAACATTTGAACTTCACAGTTTGTGTATCCAGTCATCACTTCTGAGACAATTTGGCTTCTTCTGCCTAACTTTGACTCGCAATTTCTACATTTCCAAGCCAACACAAAACTTATAGAAACAAGATGCAAACAAATGTGGATACATCAAATAGATACACAGCTGGTGAATTTAAGTCCCATATTCACTCTCCTCTAAACAGTTTTTGGCCATCTCAAACCCCTAAGAAGGATTTCTGGCTGTTTAGATGCCGATGTCTCTATGAACCATGTTCACCAGCTAGTTGCCAACTTCTGTCCATCTGCCGTTTGGTGTTAAGCACCGAACATTCATGTGTTTTCAGGGAGCTATTTGAACCACAACAGTAAAGGTGCAGGCTACAAAAACCAAAACAGCTGAAATATGTTATAAACCTCTGCAAAGTTGATCATTCTCTGTGGCTTCATTATTACTAGAAGCCCATTTACATTACGCACACACACACACACACACACACACACACTTAACTCAGTTAATACTGATTACTGTATATCCACTTTAAACATGCTGAACTCCATTAATCCAACTAAAAGGATTAAGCAGAAGGTATAACTTACAATTTCTGAATAACATGCACTTAAAAACCTTAACTAGCCTGCTAACAACTAGCACATAATGCACATACATACAAGCTCAGGTCACTTAAATGGTAACGCAGACACACCTTTTCTCCAACTGGCTAACGCAACTGAACAGAAATCTTCCTCTAATATCAAAAAGCCAAATGCAACTGAGAAGCAACAGCTATCCAGTCAGCCCAAGATGCCTTTAATGGATTGCTTTGAAATTTGACATCAATACACTGGCTGCCAGTCCTTTCAAAGCTGATGCATTTATAGCTAATACATTTTACTAATTTGCATTTAACCTAATACAACCTACGTATGTGCCAGTTTCACTGTATAATCTTTGCAGAGGATTTTGCATCAGGTGTTTACATTATTCTGTCTGAACCCTGGATGTAGATGTCTCAGAAAATTGTGTCTGTCTATGGCTCATGTTCTGACTAAGCAGATATAAGCAAGTCCAAAACCCCAATTAGTCATCTTGCTCTGAGATTTAAAAGCCTGAAAGAAGCTGCCTGAAAATCCTTGAGTACACCGACACAGAATTCAATCATCTGTCACTTGTCATAGTCAGATTTTAACTTTTTTTTCCCCCCACTTTGCAAAACCTAGCTCTATCTATTCCAACATAATGGAAATGTAACTTGATACTTCAGAAGAGACACAGGGATAAACTGGGACCAACATGATGTAACTGTTACAAGACCAGAGACTGAAATTTCTTTCATCCTTGTGTAATGATGTGATGTGAGACTCACTCTGGATGGAAGGTTTTTGCCAGGTTGGTCTGGTCCACCTTATCTATGTTATATCTATGTTATATCTATATTACGGAAAATGTTTATTCAATTGACAATTATGCATTTATAAGCAAACTAATCAAGTTAAAACTTTCAGTTACTATTTCTGGCAACCTGAATCTGACTGCACGGTCTGATGAAACAGACGACTTTGTTTTTTAAGGGTCAGAGGACAAAAGTGCTGCTTTTTCTTTTTTTTTTTAAATCTATTTGTACAACAGCAAAGCACTGAGTAAGACTCAATGACACTCTGTAAATTAGTAGTCTGAGATCAGATTTTTTTTCTTGCCCTTGTTGGTAAATGCGGCAACGTGACCTGAAGAGCATGCCGCTGCTTATTGCCTGCCATTTTCCCAGCTTCTCCCGCTGAGCTGCGTAGGCGTGACTCAGCCAAACTTCCCCCTGCTAGGCAGAGAACAGCCACGAGGCCCCACAGCTACACCCCTGCTGGAATATCAGAGCATCTGTCCCCCCCGCGGCTTGCCTTTCAAACAGCGCAAGGCCATCTTCTCCGAGCACCAGCATTTTTCAAAGGCAGACCCAACGCTTGGGGAATATATTATCATCAGATCCCAAGCCCATCTGGTAGCACAACACCTGGGAGGGTGTTTTCACTTATTCTCAAGCCCACACCAGGAAGAAAACTCTCACTCTGAATGCTACTAAAGAATCACTCAATCATCATGAGTTGTTAAACATTAACATTCATTTCCATGCACCACCTTTTCACTGTCTTCCAGAGGTGAAAAGTAAAGGTGACATCTGATAGGAAAATAGCTTCTTTTTTTTGTTGCTTCTTTTATCTGAGTTCTGATGTCAGATATTAAAGTGGGTGAAAGGAACCAAGAGCTATTTCCTTGTGGTCAATGCAAAAATCACAAAGGTGCAGCGATGAATAGCACGCTGAGTTACAATATGTAAGAAGCACATTTTCATTTAGAATAGATGACAATCAAAGGCAATAAAAGCTGTGAAGCTTCAATATTTCCTTAAAATGAAATCCTCCTTTCTTTTCTCCTGAAGGGTGTTTTGGCAGGATTTGCTGATTACATGGTTCACACAGCTTTGACAAAAGAGGAAATTGGTTTCTTCATTATTCTATTCCACTGGGATAAAACAGGTCTCCAGTGGACTAATATGGTCTTGACCTGACCTTCGTAAATATTCAGATGTTGTGTGTATTCCTAACAAGGGACATGAAACAAAGAGGAAGAGTGGCAGAAATCATCTCAGTACATCCTTTCTTTGTTGTCTTTCTGGAGAGAATAAATTAGCTTCCTCTTCAAATACACCTTTGCCAATGTGTGCATGTTAATTACGGGGTGGTGCTCATAAAAAAAGGAACACAAGAACGCTGATTGTTTATCGATTACCTCAACTGGAATAGAAATCGTTTGTTTTATAATGCACGCTGATTTATTATTCTCCCTGTGAAATAAAGTACGGGGACAGAACATTCAGCTCTACATGCAGGTAAAGCTGTGAGCTCAGATGTGCAGACGTGCTAAATCAGATGGCAGGAAATCAAACATAATTAATGTTGAGTCAGGAAGACCACTGCTCTTATCCGTGTTGTAAGTTGTATGCAGTTACTCCCTCCTTTGTGTTCTCACTATTCACTCTCTACCTAGACTTTGTGACTCAGTTGTCAGCTAACGGTGTCCAAACCTTTTTAAAAAATGTTCCTTGTTTCTAGGTATAAGCTCTGAGCTGCAGTTACGTGATTCAGCTGCACCACCTCCTGTGTTCACCGTGAGCCAAAGTGGAATAGAACTGCGGGTCCGCCCAGTCCTTCAGATGAAGACCATGCTGGGAGCAGTGTCTGTGGTCACCACAGGATTATCCCAGTGTTCCCAAGGTTCACACAATACACTCTCCCAACAGAAGGTTAATACTGGACGACGTGGCTCCACTTTGCTTTTGACATCCATCTTAGCATTCAAATACAACTGTAGGAGTATGATATTTAGAATATTGTGAATTGGTATTGTGACGATTATTGTTGTTACTGTAACTTTCTCCATTAGTTGTAACATCTCAAAGGCATCGGTGTCACTGCTCACAGCCACTGATTTGTTTATTCTTTAAGTAAAATTAGCTTTTATGGAGTTGAACCAGCAGGTGTCATTATCTCAGTGTGTAAATATCTACTAGAAAATTAAGTACATTTTAAGTACAGCATACCAAATGTATTTAATCTCTGCAATACACTGAAACCAGTTCAAATTGAAGAAAATAACCTAGAACATCAACCATCAAACATTACTCCAATGAAGAGGAGAACTGTGAGACTTTGTGACGGTTAAGCGTGAAATGGCATCTTCCTCTTATAACCTCTGTTTGTCACCGGGAGACAGAGTGAATGAATATTGACTATCTGGAATAATAGCTTACGCAGCACAAAGTCTGGGCTATTCAAATATTGCTCCTTTGCAAATGCAGACTCATGAGCTCCACTGAATCCTCCTCCCAATAATTTAATTTCCTTCCTTCCTTCCTTCCTTCTCTTCCTCGTGCCTCCTCACTGCTTCAACCTTCTGTTGTCTGTGGACTTGTGAACCCAGTGTTCTTTCCCTGAGGATCTGCCACCATATGCCGCTCTATGCTTCCCACCTTCAGCATCCCTCCTCTCTTCAATGGAATTAATATTTCACAGGCAGCTCCTCGGCCATTTTTCTTGCTGACGAATTGAAGGTGGAAAGAAAGTTTCCGACCAGCCATAACAGAATAAATATTAAACCGTTTCCCTTGGAAGTTCTCCAATCCGGCACTCCTTATGTACACTGTCAAAACACGTGCTCTTGTGCCATTTCTCTCTCTCCCTGTCTTACTCTTACTTCTTATCTATCCATCTAACCCTCCCATCTCATCTGCTGCACCATCTGTGCAGCTGTAATAAGCGGGACTCCGCATGTGATCTTTTTCACTCCCTTGCTTCCTTTCCCCTCCTGGTTCCTGGCTCATCCCTCTCTCCAGGCATGGCCTCCCATGCCTGGCTGTTTGACTGACTTGTTTGTGTCCCACGATGGAGCTAGCATGCCACCACATTCGCCGTGTTCAAAAATGGTTCTGATGCCTTCGTCACACACTGTGTCCTGCCAACGTGGGGCAAGCCCAGTCGGTTAATACAACCCCCGTTCTTGCCGTTGCTAGAAACCATAGATGTGGTAACCTTACGCGTGCTCTCTCTGTGGTATGAACATGACTGGTGATCACTCTCAATTACTCCAACAAAACAAAACCATCCCTCCCTCATGGTGAAGAATGTACAGCCCTGAGGCACACAGTTGATCTGAGCCAGTCATCATACTGACATCCCACTCAGCTGGATAATGGAAAAATCAGCGTGAAATATTATGTGCGAGCCTCTTGGCTTATGGTTCAAACCCAACAAAGCCATATTTGAAGACAAAGTATGTATGTGATTAGTTTTTTCTTTAACAACGTAAAGTGCCTAGTGAAGCTCTTCCGTCATCAGACAAGGACACTGTGTCACACTGCAAACGCTGAAAGGTTTCACATTGGTCCATACAGGTCTATACTGATTGTGTGCCCACCAGGATGAAGTGGCATGACCAGGAAAACAAGGCTCATCTTTCAAAACAACAAAGAGCTCTACTGCCTCACGGTGGCACGTTTGGGCAACAGTCCTAAACATTCAGTACCAGAGGGCTGGAAAAATGAGCTCGTCTGAGCAAGGGAAAGAGAAACCTCAAACACAGGAGGTGTTTTTTGGGCACTTTTCATTAACTTGAGAATATTTTTTTTATTTCTGTATAAATCCCTGATAAATTAATGAACTACCTATTTTAAGGTATTCTCACTACAGTTGCAATTAAAGTGAGATTTACAGATATTTTCACATACCTGTAAGGTCCTGAAAACCTCTTTTACCAATGTTAATTTGAGCATTATGATGCTACACGAACATAGCATTTTGTATTTTTGTTAACTGTAATTGTATTATATTTAATCATGATTATTTAATGTAATAGAAGTTACAGTATATAGACTTTCATTTCTTTTTGTATAAATATGTTCCAAAACGGACTTACTGTGAAGTGCTGCTGATGCCTCCTGTGATGTCAGACTAATACAACAGCTCTGCCAGCAGCACACAGAATGTTTTGCAGCGTTTTTATTTATTGTAATTTGATAATGACCAATAAGCGAAGGGCTCCACAGTGCATAGCAGAGTGTAGCAGAGCAGAGCAGGGAGAGGAAGAGCTGGGCAGAGCTAGCTTATTATGTATTGTAGCTTTCTTGGCAAGAATCTGGCTCTGAGATACGTAAAATAATATAGTTCTGTATATTGTGATACTGTAAGCAAGGCAGCTCATTTTAGATTTTAAAAACTGTCATATAGTATAATGTGTTCTTAAGTTTTTTTAATCTAAAATCCACTCTATGTATAAACTCTGACTTTAAAATGCACCAATCAATAGGCCATGACCAATGACCAGCCAGTTATTCTGAGTTATCCGATACTGTGCCGAACATATTTACATGTCGCTGGCATGGATGTTATTTACTGTGAGTGAAGAAGATACAAAGCTCGGCCATGAAAACATTCAGTGCTTTGTTATATTCTCTGTTTTTTATTATCTGTCCGGTAAAATCAGTATCGTACATCTAACAACTCAAAGTGTTTACATGCATTTAAAACTTGGTTACTCAAGTTAAACAGGTAATCAAGGTGTGGGTTGCATGATGCCGTGTTACCAGTTAAAGCGACTAGTGCCAACATTTCTCTTCTAAATATTCAATCTCATACAATTAAGCTTCTAACATCATAATTTCCTCAGGGATTAATGAAGTATTTCTGATTCTGAACATCTATCGCATATGACAATCTCTTCTTGTGCATCAGAATTTCTCCCAAGTTTCCCCAAGAACTGTAATCCAAAGTCAATGTAGTGCAAGAAGCTACGAAACTCCGACTCATACAGAAATCGATTTCAGAAAGCAGTGATGACTGTTCTTAGCCTGTGGAGTGCTAACAATGGCCATATTTTTCGTGTCAGCTAGTGCAGCAGTCTGGCTAACAGATGTGTTTTTAATAGCTTCTGGACAACAATGGCGCTCTGTGCTACAGACGAATAAGCTAAACCACGTTACAGTGATTAGATGCACTCCATTGTTGGTTGTTGGTATGGTCTCTTTACGGGATTTGTTGACAGTAACAATATAGAGGAGTAATCCTTTAAGCCACTGTAATATCAAATACAGAGCAGATGAGTGAGAAGTCAGGCCTAACAAAGCTAGAATATATCCACAGCTGCACTTGACAATATCACAGAGAAATATGTAAGAGCCAACTAGAACTCTTACAGAGGGAAATAAAAGTTGTGAACTGCATTCACAAGGTGAATTGCTTTTGATGCAGGATTTTTTTTAAGATATTCCCAGTCTCAAGTTCAAGGGCACAGCTCAGCTGAGACAACATAAAGTTTTCTCTCACCGATGCCATTTCCTTCCATTAGATTGGATTTTTTAAATCTCCTCTTGAATAAGAGAAATTCTATAGGAATGGTTCCTCAGGAGTTATTGATTATTAAAAGCGCGATACCTCCAGACAGTGCAGAATCAATATTTCTAAGCTATCTCATATCCATCATCTTCTACTTATCTTGCTTCCAGTTAGCTAGTCTTTCCAGTTTAGAGGTCAAGGATTTGGCCTAACATCCAAACAAGTTGGCTCCTAAGCCAGAGGCAAACTAAAGCTTTGTCAAGGCCACGGTCATATTTAGGGAAAAACATTACACAAGAAGACGGCGATTGTGCAGCAGTGATTGATTAGTCAGTGGTAGCTGAGAAACCCTGTCTGGCTCTCTGATTCAATATCAGAGGACAGACAGCCACCCTCCCTGCCCATCACCACAGTGGGTCTTCATAGACTGCATGTGGATGTGGGTGGATGGGTGGGTTGGTTCAGGGAGGGGGGATTATCCTGGCAGTGAAGAGCGGGGTTCCTGCAGCACTGAGCAGGACTCAGTGGATAATGAGCAGCCTTTGTGATGTATGCTGCAGGGGCTAGTGAAAGCTAAGCCACACAGACATTCAGAGATAGGAATCAACTGCTATTGTCCTCCTTGCCTACTTTTTCACTTTTGCTGTTGTTTGATATGATTTCACACATTTCTGCATATCATCCTGGATCTTATTCTCATTATGGAAATCAGGGACTGCTTCAACCAAGGTAGCATTTTTATTTCTCACATATTTAAGGCCAGAGTTAGATTTAGTCAAGTAAAATTGTATTACAAATCAAATACAGATACAGATTTTTAAGACATAAATATATCTTTAACCTCTCATGGAAACCATGAATTAAATTTATCATGCATCTTGGTTTAATTTAAATGTGAAGCACTTTCAGGACTAAAAAAACAAAAAAAAACAATGCGCATGAGTATGCTAGTTTGTATGCAGTGGGGGTTCCTGGATGACTGGTGAGGACAACACACCCTGACCTTTGCTTCCACAACAACTTGTAATGCACTTGTCACTTCTGCTTTACAATTCACGGACCGCCCAAGGAACGTGCTTTTCAGAATAACATACTCAGATTTGTGTAATTAAACGCACACACGTGTGCACGCACGAACACACTGCAGTTCCACCTCATCGCTACTTAACTGCCCGGCAACTTCTTCCACTCTTTACAGCTCGAGCTCATTAACTGAGCACAACACATTTTTGCTCAACCAGCATGGTAATGTGCGAGTTATCGTAAGAAGCATGTTCTACTCGAGTTAATGCCGTCAGTGAGGGCTGAAAACATGATGAGCGCCAACCGCTGTGTAAACCTTTCTGAACACATGAGATAGCTACTGTATGGTTGTCACAGTTAAAGGTGGGTGTGAAAAAGTTGCCAGTGATATCACTTGTAGATGGAGACTCACAATAGCACATTACCAGAGTGTGATCTGCAGGGTTGCATGGGCCACTGCACCTGTTGGCCTTGTGCCCATTTAAGTTGCAAAGTCAATCTGTTGTGTGCACTCATGCTAAAGAGAGATAGATGCAGTGAAATCCCTGCTTGGGCCTCGTATCTTCACAGCCAAAAGGGATGCAATTTCTTCTTTAAGAAACAAATTTCTCATTACTTTTTTTTCCCCCCAACCATTTGAATATCTATATGGACTTAATTTCATGCTTGACCTGCATTTTACTACAGATGTAAGCAGAAATGGCAAAAGACAGAATACCTTCTTTGGAACTCGAAAATGACTGAAAATATTGACTTGTCTTTGGGTTGTTTTTACAATACATTTGTGTAACTTAACTCTGAATTCTCTGAATTATATTAAAGCTACAGCATTTTGCAGAATTTTGCTCCTAAACGTATTTTAATGTGGAGAGATGTTGTTAAGGCTCAATGAACAGCCTGGCAGTAGAGGAGAGAGAGAGAGATTCCTTCTTAAAGGTTTCTGTCGAGGCGCATCTCTTCTAACCAGGTCAATTATTCCTGCTTGACTGCTAAGTTTTATAGCATTCTTATTTACTGCCATTTCATAAGTATACTGTGTACATACTGTAGCTTTAAGTTACCACTAATGACAGCCCAGCTTCCTACATGTGCTGCTAAACAATAAAAGCTTTGAACTTGTCAACGGGTTGGCTTTTATTGTGAAGCAGCCACAATAAATGCCATGTATTTTTTGTTTTTCACCATTTACAACATGTATACATGTGTACTACGTATCTACTAAAAAGAAACATGTAGTGTCACATGGAGAGTTGTCTAACGCATCATTCTCCACTGAAGTTTATTAAAAATGCAGTATACGCAGTAATAGACTTGTGCCTGATGAAAAACTATAACAAATACATTGCATTTTGAATGAACGTAGTACTGACAGTGTGCAGGAATTCATCACTATACAGTATTTAATGGGATGTTATACAAACAATGGCATCTAAAATTCTTTGGTTGACTTGAAAAAATTGACTAAAGTGTCTTGAAGAATGACATAATAAACACTGATGTGTTTTAATCATCATTAATGCATTCACGTCATTCATATTTTATTTCTCATGAGCTTGTTTACATTCCAACTTCAGTTTGCTTGCAAATTGAAACCCTCAGCGGGGGCTTGTACAGTACAGCAATAAACATTATAATTGAATTAGTTGAATGACTGTTTGTAATGTCAGTTCAATATCTGTGACAAGTTAATGTTGTGATTCAAGCCGCAGCGAGCACCAGCATTAATGCAGTGCTGGAGAGAGTCCAGAAGTAGCTAAATGATCTGCATCTTCTGATATCACCAGAGATCATGTACCTCTGAGAATAAATACTAAAATATTCATCAAAGCATTTCTTAGTAATCATAAATCATATCCTGTTCCTTCTGCAAATAAGTGATGCAGATTAAAATATCATCTTAAAATACATACAGTTTAGTGTTTGTTTGTTTTTTTACTCAGGTTGGGTTTATTCATAATCTGTCAGTGGACAAGGGTGATGTAGTGCACTGAAACCACCCTTCAGTCAGGCTGTGTTGTCACCTCTGATTCACTGGAGCGTGTGAACGCCTGAGATGACCAGAGGTAGCAGGAGGCCAGAGAACATGCGTCGGCTTCCTGAGGTAAGATCTGCCCCATACTGGTCCAGGAGCTGCAGGGCCGCTCCATTGGTCCAACCAAAACCCAGCTGCGAAAAGGTTGAAGAGGTTTTTACACAGTGACAAAAGCCAGTGCTGTTGTTTCCAAGTGGACAGTCAAAGGCAACAAAGACGACAAACAAGTGAGGGTTACATGTGTATGAGCAATGAGCATGCAAAGTTTAGAATTAGAAGTGAAATTGAAAGGTCTGCGCGAATTTCGAAAGACCAGTTCGACTTTAAGCGCATTAGTTTTACATCATCAACACACTGAAAGGAAATACCTGAACTTCATATTCTCCTCCACCACCTGGTTTGCCATC
>JAUBNQ010000005.1:3891900-3927892 GCA_032353495.1 Ctenopoma kingsleyae | reverse complement strand
TGTAGCTTGGATTTTTTGACCACTAGTAGCACTATGGAGTAATCGTTTAGTTTAATAGTTTATTAGTATGTATTCTCATACACACACACACGTGGAAGACAGTTTTAAACTATAGCAAATTATTAACATGTTTGTTACACGTCAGCAACATGCACCATGTCCTGTATTTTGGTGAGTAGCAGCGGATGTAAACCTAACATCTGATTATTTTTTAGTCTAACTCCACGGGAATCCTCATAGCAGCAGATAATTCATGGCCACCTACCATCAATCAGCATGTGTTGTAAAGGAGGCCATGCATTAGGATAGTCCCACTGCTGCCCAGACTCTCTCAGTGAAGTTGGAACTCCATTGGGGAACTGAAGAGCACCACTCCCCTGTGCAGACATGAAAAGCAACAGCAACAAGGAATGATTGAAACTGTGCAGTCTGAGTGTGCCATCTGCTGGAGAAACTGAGTACTATCCATAAAGGGCATGTAACATCCTATCAGATGTGGGTTTCTAAACAGACGGGGGAGGAGGGGGAGATTCGCTGCTCAAAATACTGGTGGGAAAATAAAATGCGCAACAATATCTCCTCCCTAAACAGCTAAATATTTAATGTCTAAACTGTTAGAATGGAATCTTAGTGGTAGAGTAAAAAAAAAACACAAAACAGGAGACTAGTCATACTGTGCAGCTGCGTGCAGGGGTGGATGTATGCAGCTGTGTTGACATTTGTGGGGGAAAAACATCTATGTTCATTCACCCTTATCTACAAAAGTTAAGGGAATTTTTTTCACACAAACAGTATAAATGGTATAAAGCCTCAGTGTATTTGTCCAGATTTTTAGGTATTGTACTGCTACATTTTTCATCTATAAGTATAAAACATCTATAAGTGTATCTATCAGTGTGATGTGGTCAAGCTAGAATTTGGATGAACTTACATAAACACAATGATGCATTCATATTGAGACCACTTTGAAAACTAGGATGTCCACCAACCTTCAGATACTCTACTGCCTTCTCAGCCATCCCAGAATAATAGCACTGTGCCCAAACAGGTGACAGGTTGGAAGGGTAAAACTCAAAGTGTTTAGAGTGAGTCGCCAGGTTGTAGTCAAACCAGGCTCCCCTCTCGGCATCCCAGTGCACGGACTCTATCGCAGCCATTCTGCGAGAGGCAGCCTGGTCATACGGGGTAGCTGAGTCACCATCACCTGTCAGGAAACAGCACGTCACCGTTACGTAACACCAGTTAAGAGCTAAACACCATGCGCAGACCAAAGTTAGCTCCAAGGTCAAAGGCTGCTCATGCACTCACCCAGTATCCTGTGAAATGAAGCGAGAGTCTTCTCATTGAGGCACAGCAGAGCATTGAGGTCAGTGGGGATGATCTGACTTGTGTGGGTTTCTCTCAGGGTGCTGTTCTTGTGCTCGTTACTGTTTATATACCAGCGGGATGTAAAGTCCCAACCAGACTCTGCACCCGAATTGAGATTCATCCACAGCTGCTCTTTGTGGTCTGAGGGCAAAAAAAAAAAAGAAATCACAACAAACGAGCATCTAAAATGCAGAACTTGTTCATGCATTTCTTGTTTCTTAACTAGATGTGAAAAGATTTTATAAGCAGCCTCAGAACAACATGTTTGTTTCAATTTTGTAAGATTTAGGAAACAACTTAATGACGTTAAACACAAAATATAGTCTCACATAGAAGATAAAGCTCTCCACAAATAAATGCTAACGCACCTTGGTAGCACGATTCAACATCTTAATAAGAAATATGTTCCCTTTTTCTTAATTGTGTTCAGATTGCTCAGCAGCAATGTGATAGAACGAAAAGCCGAACACTAAATATTCATTACAACATGTTACTGAGGTATTTTCAGAGCAAATTTGTTTTGCACCTATGATCCTTGAATCCAGGGGAAGATATTCCACTTTACTGCTGAGGAGCTATTATAAAATAGAGTACATTCATTACAGGCTTGAGAAGCCCACAGAGTTATCCTTTTTCTTCCCTTCATGGAATAAAATGACCATAGCTGGGTAATATTTCTCACGCTCATAAGGGAGATTCGTTCAGCCACCCAGGATATGAACACTAATAAGCCATTACCATCAGCGAGTCCTTCAGCTAATTCCAGATCATCTGTGTAGGATTCAGGCCTGGAAAGAACAAAAGACATGTCAGCACAGGTGAAGGCACATCCCACAACGCCCACATTTTTTGTTTTATTTAGTAAAATTCTTACATACCTTGGCAATCCCACCTGCACAGCGTATCGATTCAGTACATGCTCTGCCCCGTTTACTTTCACAGCCACAGAACGGTTCTGCATCCAAAATCCATATTCCTTCTCCAAGACTGGTAGAGCTGCTCTGTAACCAGGTAGGTTTGCAAAGACAGCAGGAAGAAGTGTTTCAATTCATATACTTTTCCACAGTCTTTAATGTCATTGCATACAAATGTTGGGGTGTCACATTCTAATTAGACGTGGTAGGAAAAGCACCTAGAGCAGAACAAGAACAGAAAGACACGAGCACTGAGGTTTGATGTTTAATATGCCTTTTTCTCCCTATTCTGTAGAGACTCGCGGAAGCTGAAGAATGATAATGTGTCAGACAGAACATCAGCTCTGGCCTAAATATCACCTGAGGAACTCTTTATCCTTGGTTGCTTGATAGTAGCTCTCCACCATTAGAGTGAGGAATGGAGGCTGACTGCGCCGTTCATAGTAAATCCGCCCACCATTTGGAACAAAGCCATATCTGCAGGAGAGTGAAAGGAAAAAAAAAAAATCTTTTATTCCACAAATCTTGAAATCCCCCCTCAAGAGCTCCATTTCCAAAGTGTAAAACTTGGGTTGCTAAATGACTTATTATTCTAAATGAGTCTGCTGAACTACCTGCTGCTAGCTGGACTGTAAGAGACTGTGTACTGAAAGGCTCACCTGTTGACAAGGTAGAGGAAGTTTTGAATCATCCCACGTGCCGTGTCTGTCATCTCTGACAGCAGGAGCCCGTTGATGACCCAGTAGGAATCCCTGTTGCATACAGAACAGTTCGTGTCATTGTCTGCACGTGGCACCTACTGTCGGGGGGCTCTCAGCAGAGACCCCTGGCTGGGTCTGGCTGTGATCTCTCCTCACTCTGAACTGGAGACACTAACTGCCAGACAGCTAAGCAATAGGTCCCATTGTTCACTCACCAATAGTAGAGTTCCCTGAAGCGCCCCCCCGGCACAACGATAGGATGTGGAGTATATATCTGTGAGTAGAGCTCTGGGTGATCTTTAACACTGGCACGTATCTGAGGGAGAGCCCCAAGATGACATATTTAAATTGCTTGTACGACAATAGTCCAGAACCCAAAGTTAATTTGTTTACTACCACAAAAGAAAAGGAACAACTATTGACAATTGTCAAGTTTCTGCAACCAGTTTCTTCATTTCATCTATATGTTGTCACCTTTCTACCAAGTGACTTCCACAGATTGTGTATCTTTTCAGCCCAGTCACGAAGTTCTTGGTCTGCTATTCTTTCCAGCAACTTCGGCCTGCGTGTAAAAATTAACTCACGTCAGCCTTGCACAATTTAAAAATACAGTATGATTGAGCAGGAGTCTTTAAATACTGGAGCTCACTTGTCACGCCAGTCGGGTGGTGTCCATGATTCAAATTCTGTTCCTGGTTCTTCAAAGTATGTGCTGACAAACTCTTGCAGTTCAGCAGGCGGGACAGTGTTGTTTGGAAATTCATTTGAGAGATTGTGAAAAGCAGACAAAACAACATCTGCAGAGGAGAAGAAAAAAAAAAAAGAAGAAGAAAGGAAAAGAAACTACCACGTCATGGATTTCTTAAAACAAAGATCATTTATGGACCTCGACTTACCAGGTGCTGTCTTCAGCTTCATGTCAACAAAGTATTTATCATCATCAAACAGTTTAGCTTTCTGTACCTGTCGCAAGATGGGCCCAGTGCAGTATATTTCACTAGAATGAATTTACAGTGATGTATTGTTAGATATGTAATAAAGACAGTGAGCATATAACCTTATCTTTTTTTTTTTTTTTTTTAAGATATGTCCTGAGACCTGTGGGAAAGCAGTAAAACCTTATCAATGTCACTAATACTAATCAGATGAAGGCAAAGGTCTGCTAACAACTCAGTATCTGGGGGAAAAAGAAAAAAAAAGAATCTGACAATGCAACACAAATCTGACTAACTTCCTTAAAAGGAGCAGTAAAAGCAGAAGGCTGGTGTTTTCCCACAAATGTTTAGCTAAAGAGCAAAGCAGCAGAGTGCTTTCTGAAAGTCAAAACACGCAGTAATTGACAAATAGGAATCAAAGGTCGGGAAATCACACGTCGTTCGACCAAAAGGAAGCAACAGCAGTTTCAAACTGATCATTGATTGCAAGCTGAAATTAAAGAAGTTTAAATGTTGTTTCAGGAGCCTAGAGACACTTTATGAATTATCTTATCAGCTTCATGAGCATAGATCAAGTAGAACTTTCTTACTCCTACTCTTCTCCTTGTAATGAAAAACCTGTATTTATCTTACCTGTCACATGGTGATAGAAAAGCACCCTTTACAGAGGCCAAAATAGCCACGGATGATAAACAAAATATTAACTTGTACATCTTGAGCTACAAACCAAATGGCACCAGAGTACAAGCAAGACTGTCAGGAACTGCCCCCAAGTCATAAGTTTATAATAAGACGCAACATGAGAACAAGCAGCAATATACTGACGCCAACAGGACACTGCAGTAATGGACAAGGAAAACAAAAGTCACTCCAGACAATAAATTTCAGTGAGCTTTATTCAACATAATTTTCCAGTCCTACCCAATTATATTCATGACATCATTTAAACTTAGGTCCATAGTAAAATTAGCTTCACTGAAAAAAATCTGCCAATTAAATAATGACCAAATTTCCATCAAATAAAAAACAGAACAAAGAATGAAGTCAGGCTTTAAATCCTTTACTTAAATTTGGAGACGTCATGTGTGCTCCACTTGAACATGTCATTTGAAAAAAAAAGAATCCAATTCTAAGGGCAACTTTTTCTAAACCTTTTATACCCATTATCATAACTTTGGATCTTTAGATCGTGTCATGTTTATATAATGCCCGAGCCCCCCATCCCCCACCCCACAATATTCTACTGATGCATCAGTTCAGAAAGAAACCCCTAATAAGGACTCCTCTCACATCCTCAACTGATACGTAATGGAACAGCCAAATTGTACACAAACTGTTAGAATAAATTTGTCAGAAATATAAAGAGGATGAACATGAGCATCAGGGCAGCAAGTTCACAAATTTAACCACCCCACAATTTTAAAAAGCCGTTAAAGAATGAGACAATTCAGTTAGACAAACTATCCAATTAATCACCCAATTGAGGGCAAGATGCTCTTGTCTCAGTCTTTAAGGTTCCCAAAATGACAGCCTCTGGCAGTAAAGCTGCATTTGTTCAAACACAGCAAAACTATCACTGAATCATCAAGGATATTGAGCTGTAGCCTCAAAAACATGCTGTCAATTACTGCCAGTGGACTGATAAGAAACAGACAGCTGCCAAGTGCCTGCACAATTAGATCCCTGTTCACTTAACTAATTTAATTTGGAATTTTAGTAGACCCCCACCCCCCACCCAGAAAATAAGCCAAAACAGTCAAATTAGATTTCTAAGTATTTTGGGGACAACAGAATTAAGAGAACAGGGATCACAGTCCTAACCACTGAGAAATAAAGGAGTAATCTCTCATCAACAATGTCACACTTATCTTTTTAAAATGAGCTTATATTAAATGTGCAATAATACTTCTCAGTGATCAGAACAGTCAAGAGAGCATCTCACCATAATAAAGGGAACCTAATTTGCAAAAAAGTTCTTGCTGAACAATCAAATGTCAGAGGACCTTCTTGCAAATTAAGGTAGTCATGTTGCATTAAAATGCAAAACAATCCCAACATATCAAAGCAACAAAGGGCAAAAAAAAGCCATACACTCAGCAGTCTGAGGTGCCCGTGTTTTTTTCTAACGAGCAAATAGTTATTTTGTAATCCTTCATGCCCATTCCCCCACCATGCCAATTTTTTCTGTTCTGCACCAACATAAACTTCTCTCCCACTTGCACATCGTGAGCGTACAAAAAGCAGTGCAGTCAGTGTTATTGCCTGAACCCATCTCTCTGTGCGTTAAGTGCAGCCCAACCTGCTCAGGCT
Source organism: Ctenopoma kingsleyae (assembly GCA_032353495.1). NCBI lineage: Eukaryota > Metazoa > Chordata > Actinopteri > Anabantiformes > Anabantidae > Ctenopoma > Ctenopoma kingsleyae. The sequence goes on along the minus strand of JAUBNQ010000005.1, from coordinate 3,921,664 downwards.
GTTTTTAGCAAAGAATCTTTTGTTAGCTGGTCTTCCTTAAAACTGGCTAACTTGCAATGCACAGAATGAATTCCTGCTACATTTTAGGTCAGATGGTTCATTTTTGATGCATTTGGCTGACTTTCTTCAAAAGGGGAGGGGGATAAAACCACAGCATCCTGCCCAACATCTGTGACGAACACAGATCAATGTAACAGCTAATAATAAGCTCCCCCGGAAAACAAATTCTTTGCCAATTCAGCTGCACTGCAGCAGGTACTACTACTACTACTACTACTACTACTACATGATAGAATATTATTTTCTCTTCCAACAACAACACTCAATATAACTGGAGATCTTAGAGTGTTTCAAGAGTCAGTTTCACAAGTTAAGGCTGGTGACAACAAAGAATTCATTACTCAAATGCACAAGCTTAAAGCCATCTGTCTCAACTGAACACTAGTTAACACTGGTAGCAGACAAATAGGGGCAGTTTAAACAATCTCACTTTAAGTGCAGCTTTGTAGAATTGTACTGATCCAAATGTGGAGGGGCTTAAGATTATCAGTGATGAACTCCGCCTCCAAAAACATTTCATACACGAGGTAATTTTAATGTTTTAGGTTCAAATAAATTCTGCAACTTCTAAAACTATAAATAAATTCACAGGGAAATATTGCAGATCAAACAATCTGACAGTCTCCAGTGCTAACAAGTGAGAAGGGGGGTGGGGTGGGGAAGCTTTTCAGTTAGTCATCCAGCCTTTAGAACTTGTTTAAAACAATCTTAAAATGAAGGTATATACACAAGGTGCGTGGTGCATCCAACATGTTGGCTGCACGTCTCGCAGAATTAAGTATGGCCACCCACAGGAAGGTGAAACACAGGACAAAAAAAAAAAAAAGAAGAAAAAAGCGTTCCCTCCAAATCAACTCCACTGAAAGAGGAATCCTCGTGACTCATGGTGTTGAAGCTGCTTATTAATTTTTAGTGTTCTGATGCTGAAGACAGGAAAGGCTCTGGGTCTTTAAGTAGTACATGCTTCATCACAAGCAGCCGGACAGTCTGGCTGTGTCTTGGAAAAAAATCCAGCATCTCTGTCCATGGAAGATCCAAGTTTGTCCTCATTTATCAGCCAGACTCAAGTGCAGCTTAAGCCAGCAAAAAAGATCATTCCGACCAGGCCCATTCTAATTATCTCCATTCCTTGCAAACGGATGACCAAACCAAAAACAGTTATGAATTCACCTATGTGGCCTGACATTAAATTAGTGTAACAACTTTTCAATTAGGTGAATGTGAGTGAGTATGTGGTATGAAGTATGCAAGACGGATTATGACGGGTTATTACTTTAGAATGAGTTGAACTGCTTGTTAAGGCACTTGGTACAAATTGGTTAAACTTCCAAAATAAAACATGAAGAATGGAGGGCGTCTTAGGGGTCTATTGGTGCTGGCTTTGTGTCAATGGTGGATATGAATCGTCACAATGTGCAATGATATAATTTTCAACTTGGTCCCATGCTTTCCTCCCGGTGCTTATGTCTTCAGATTGTGGTGATGCAGCACAGAGCCGTATAAAAAGGCAAATGAGTTCTTCCGCAATGTGTCCATCAAAATACACATCCTTATGGTGGCATCCCAAAAGAAAAAACAAAAAACTGTACACTTAAAGAAAAAAAAAAAAACAGATGGGGGGGGTGAAAAAAGGTACAAAGGGGAACGGAGGATGGACTGATCTGCAGAGAGAGGAGAGGGAAATAAAGTTAAACCACATTGTATTAAAGTAACTGTGGTACTCACAGCTCATTTACAATATATTACCTTTGCGCGCACGCACACACACCCTACGCTAATGCTGGGCAATGTCAAACTGTAGAATGGACAGCCTACACAGGAAAAAAAACAGCAATCCCTGCTGTGTGTTTATGTGGTCTAGGTTATCTTTAGTGGAAGCTCATGCCATACACAGCACTGTTTTGGTAATACATAAGTCACTAATGGAGATGAGCATTACCTCAGAAGAAATACTGTTAAAAAAGGTAAAGGAAAAACTGCAGCAGTGTATTTTGTTTATTTTTTATCTAAAGTGCAACTCACAACATACTGCTGCATTGCATTATAAAATAATTATAAATTATTATGTAGTAGTGACAGTGACCGCACATGACCCTGCATGCCCAATAATAGGACTGAAACAGCTAAATTATTTGGTCTAACCATACAATCTCTTTCTGGCTTATGTGTAACCATTACATTATGATCTAAAAACACAACAGAGAACGAAAAGCAATAAAAACAACCTGAAATTATCCTGCAACAGTAAATACTCACTGGCTCATGGCTTGACTTCTTCTCCACTTTCACTGTGGTACTCTGCCACATATAGGCTCTTGTCAATAATGCCAGGGATGGGCTTGATCTCTGTTCCAAGCTGCTCCTCAATCCCTTTCAGGTTGAAGCGATCATCATAAGTGATGAGGTTGATGGCTAGACCCAAGTGGCCAAAGCGACCTTGATATCAGAGTGAGAAGTTACATTACTGTAGCACAGTTAATTGTTAATGAATATTTTGTACAAAAAAAATGTTTACAGTTGAACTAAAATGGATTCTTACCAGATCTGCCAATGCGATGAAGGTACGTTTCTCCCAGCTTGGGAAAGTCAAAATTGATCACAACATTCACAGCTTGAATGTCAATTCCTCGTGTGAAGAGGTCTAGAGGAAACAAAACAAGAGATCAAAATCCTGCACCAACATATACTTCTGGACTAAAATATGTTAAAATGAGCAGTGTTTATTACAACACGAGTTACTACAAATTAACAATGAAAGATTTACACAATCATTATATTTGGGGTGGCATGATGGTTCAGCGGGTAGAGCAGTTGTCTTAACTCATGTCAGCCTTGCACAGTCCCGGCAAGCTACATGTCGAAGTGTCCTTGGACAAGACACCGAAACCCTGTAGTAGCGCTGACACAGGTCTAGCAGCTGTTCAAACAACAATTCCCCAAGGGGATCAATAAAGTATCTATTATTATTAAAACATGGATATAGCTGTGTAGCAAGTAAAGCCTTATTAACAAGTACCGGGAAAGAATTCATCACAATTATGCCGAGTATGATTTTCACTTTTGTTTTGCTTCCTTAAAACCCAAACTAAATTCTAGCAAGGTAACAAAACTGTTTGGATTGTTTACTAAAAATTAGGTCAGAAGTACACTTCAAACAACACTTCGGTGAGCGCCCGCAGTCAACATGAGCCCCCTGTGGACAAACTGTGCCACCACATTTGGCCTTTATCATTGTAGTCAGGATGGCTGGTTTAATGATTTCACTGCATACATCTATGGCAACTAGTTGTTTAGATCACTAACACAACAACCCTTCCTGTCTACATACGCTGCTACAGCATTTTGTTTATGTGGGCACATATAGTATGACTAGGCTTGGGAACTGAAACTCCGTTCCAAATTAGAACCAATTCAAATAATGGAAAGTACCGGGTGCCAGTAAGAAAAACTGAATTTCGGTTCTGCTTATCGGTTCCGAAATGCAGAACTTATGCTGCGCATGTCATTTGTTTACATAGAAGCTAGCATACATGGCTAACAACACTGAAAGACTGAGCGCAGTAAACGGTCACTTTAGAAAACAGGCTAATTAGTTGCAAGTCAGGCTGCACATCAAATCAGAACAAATATTTAAGGCAGCATGGAAACGATGTGAAAGATTGTACAGTATCTTTTTTCCAAGCCCAAGTAGCAGCAGTAGCACCTCATGGGCACTGCAAGCAGGGCCAGTGACAGTTAGCTGCGACACACTGTTCTGACCAAAAGTTGACCATAAGGAAGACTGCCAAAAAAATGATGAAAGGGCCACATCCTTTCTCAGTTGTCAAAGACATTTCTTACGTCAGGCAAGGTGAAAAAAAGTTTGTAGAAAAAAAATTATTAAGGTGGTACGGTACATGTGTAGTAAAATGTTTTTTTTATTTGGTCTGTATCACTTACGGATGCTGCTTGAGCAGTCACACTACTGCACAGTTTTAACTAAAAAGCTAATGTCTTTCAATTAAAGCAATTTACCCAACCTACATTAGAGTTAGGGCTGGGAGATATATCGATATTTTAAAATTATCGATATAATTCTAAATGATATAAAGTGAGACAATATCGTAAACACAATATAGCTCTTTTGCCTCTTTCCCCTTCTGTTCTCCGACAACTCAAAGACAGCGCGCTTCAGTGTTGCCAACTTAGCGACCCCGTCACTACATTTAGCAACTTTTCAGACCCCTCTAGAGACTTTAAAAAAAAAGCGACTAGTGACAAATCTGGGGACGTTATTGGAGAATTTTTGTCGCCAAACCACATATTGCTTTCCACCGATCTCAACGAGCAGCGGGTGCTGCTGTGGGCACCTCCCCTGTCTCACAGGCGGACAGTCCTGGTGCATCAGTCGCTCAAAGCTGCAGTCAGAGATATTCACCCCTCCACGTGCAGACTGAATATGAATCGCACAAAACAAGTTCCAGCGAAAGCTTCGAGAACTTCAAATCTTCAAACAGCGGCATAAGATGCAGAACAAAGAGCGTTAAACTGCGTGCTGCCACCGTGGCCGTGAAGCCGCCTCAACCCCCTGCCCACAAACAAACCACGCCACAAAACTCTTACAGTTGTGAAAAAGCGAGAAGTGGAACGACATTACCAAAGCAATAACTTGTATCGCTAAAGACGTGGTCCCTATATTATCAGTGAAACAAAATGGCAGGTACATAAAAGGAGACATTTGGGCAATATGAACAAAAATCCATATCTCGGTATATTTAGGCTCTGTCACAATATACCTTTATATCCCTGTATTTTCTTGTACAAAATGTTTCAGGTTCAACTCAAAGTCAAGGGCATGTGTGATATTATAAGAATGTTATTACAACAGAAGGTCGTCTCAATTTATAACTGAGATGTTTCTCTCTTCAAATAATAACTGAAGAAAATTAAGTCACTATGATGTAAATTTTAAAAAAATGAAATAAATTGGCTGATATAGCTCGTTTGGAGTCTTCTATATAATGTTCATGACTCACACGTCTGACTTGACCATATGTTTGTAGTCAGTCTGCAATGTTTCACATTCACTAAGAACCTTCCAGACATTCATGAACATTTCTGACAGCACCTGTCCTGCAAACTACTGGCAAGTGAGCAACTGGTACCGATTAAGTGTTTTTAGCAGCTTTTTAAAACCATCTTTGCCATGTTTGCATTGTTATGGGGACCAGGTCTTTGATATGGTAGTTTATTACATTTATTGTCTAGTTATCACTTCTCTTTTTATAGGACACAACATGTAAACGTTGCAGGTGTGTGTCTGACACGTTAGCAACAGACTGAAGTTGAACTCATCTTCGGGCCGGAGTTTGTGGTGCTGTTGTAAACAGATTACGTTTTGACGTACTTTCACATTTGAAAAGGAAAAAAAAATTCTATATATAAAAATTCTATTCCACATATAAAATATATCAGCATAACCCTAGCTGTGGGGTTTAAAAAGCTGAGTTTGTCACCATTGTTCACAGGAAACCGAGTCTGGTGGTGGTGATCTCGCAATAGCCTGTTGCATCAAAACACCCCCCCCACACACACACACACTTCATGCTGTGAAGTGCAACAGATGCATCTCCAACTCACCAGTGCAGACAAGATTCCGACAAAGGCCATTTCTGAAGTCGTGGAACACACGGTTGCGATGCTCCTGGAGAGCAGAAAAAGACAAAACTGTATTTACAGGTTACACCGACTCACATGTAGTTATATTACACATTATAGATAAATTCCAAGTAAAACTGTTGTTTGTGCATACTGACCAGCCACATTGACGTATGTGTCAATGTAGCAGTTTCTGATTTAAAAAAAAAAAAAAAAGTGCGAGCAGCACTCCAAAAATAAAACACTAGTGTGTACTGCAGTTACACACCTATATCTACTTGATGCATGTCTTGCAAGTAATAACTGCTACCCTGGCATGGATCCATCACCACCTGTGTATTCTGGACCTAAACTGGTAAACCAGTATTTTTGTGGCAGTACATCAAACTGACCTGTCTCATCTTGGCATGAATGTAGAAACATGAATAACCAAGCTGGGAGATCTTCTTGGCAAGGAGCTCCACTCTCTGAGAGGAGTTGCAGAAGATTATGGACTGGTTGATCTGGAGCTAGAAAATGAAAACACCAAGAGGAATCAATTCCAAAGTAACAAACATCAGTTATTTATTTTCAGTTTCCAAAGCAAGTGTTGAGAAAGTGTATTATTTCAATGCACCTGTATCAGTTATTATCCTGACACTGATATTTGCAACAAACTGAATATTGCAAAAGGTATTTTAAGTTAAAAGTAATGCAGATGACAGCTGGCTATACAAGCAGCCCAAGTCACAACAGTTCCAGACATGAATAGTTAAAGTCCACATGGTTTCTACCACAGTTTGCAGAACTGTTTTGAGTCATGACTGAATGTTTTGTACCCAAATCTACTGATCATATCTACAAAACTGTGAGACTTACACAGTGAAATTAGTAAGATGACTTTCAGTTCCCGACTTCTCTGTACAGTGTCATAACGTGCATTTAAAGGCACTTTGTTGAAGCATCTGCTACCAACAGCCCATGTGTAGCTGTTTGCATTTTACACAATTAAAAATACAAGAAACTGTGATGGTGCCCACTTGCTGACTGCAGAAGATATTTGAGCTCCCAGGATAAGTTCTGAGAAACACTACACTGGCATTTAAATAATGTAACTGAATCATCAGGTATCAAATCTGAATCATATCAAATCAAAGAGATCAAGAGAATCAAAGGGATTAGAGCCACAAATGTTAAAAACCTCTCTACATTCCATTTATGATTTATATAAATTAGTTATTACCATTAAAGGCCTATAGTCAGCTTCCTTTGCCGTTTCTTAATCACACAGAAAATTATTCATTAAAAAAAATCATAAATTATACTAAAACAACACTTACCCTGGAGAACAAGGTGTTAAGACAATGGACCTTTTGCCTTTCAGTTACATAAGCGTAATACTGAGTCACACCCTTCAGTGTAAGCTCCTCCATTAGGTTGATCTCATAGGGTTTCTGTAAGTGAGCATTCTACAACACAGGTAAAACAGGAGTTGTTATACTCTGGTTACGCAACACATTATCAAATAAGATTTGTTTATCTGCTAAAGGAAAATTATGAGTCAAGTACTTCATATTAGAAAAACGTACCATAAACTTCTGCACGCTCAGAGGGAAGGTTGCAGAATAGAGCAGAATCTGCCTCTGTTTGGGCAGGAAGCTTAGTATCTCCTCCATCATGACCACAAAGTCCTGAGACAGGAGTTTATCAGCCTGTTGAGGAGAGTGACATGGAACAAAGGCACATTGAGAATTGTCCCTATTTAAAGTCACACTGGTCCATTTAATACATTTAAAACAAACCAAACAAAAGAAACACAGCTAAAACAGAACTCACTTCATCCAGAACAATCATCTGCACTTGATTTACTTTGGCCACTCCTTTCTTGATGAGATCTAAAATTCTCCCAGGAGTAGCAATGACCACATGTACTGTAAAATAAATATTGAAAACCAGTGGTTATACATCTGGAATTCTGCTTAAAATTCTAAAACCCAGACAGCAAGAACTAGGCATGTTTCTGCTGAATCGAACAGATGGAAGATTTCCATTAGCTTGCACACTGGAGTGCAAATGTTAATTTTAGTCATGAATAAGACCCAGGATTTTTACTACATACTATTGTTAGTATGAAGCATGACAAAAGCAGTAAGGTATCTCAGCATCAGGGGAAATTAAATTGTAAAGTTTACCCGTTTCATCAAGTCTCATGATGTCATCACGTAGGTTGGTTCCGCCTGTGGTTGCCATTACCTTCACGCCACCCATGTGTTTGCTGACCTGGATACATATTTGGCTTACTTGCAGAGCCAGTTCTCTGGTGGGCACTATGACCAATGCTGGGAAACAAAACAGAGAAAGAAATGTATAACCCAAGCCATTTTCATCCAAGTATGCACACATGAACAAAGATTTCCCAAACCTTTAACAACAACCTAGTCACACCAATTTGTGGCAGAAACGAAAATGAACATGTGGCTAAAAGATCTCTCACCTTGTATGCAGTCCTTCTTCAGGTCAATGCGTTCAAGTAAGGGAATGAGGTAGGCTCCACTCTTTCCCGTGCCATTCTTGGCTCTGGCTAAAATATCCCTTCCTGACAGTGCAATGGGAATGCTTTCCTCCTGTTCAAAAAGTAGTATTCATAAATTAAGACAAAATACTAGTCTTTGGCTGCCTCATAACCTTTCCAAACTTCTCTACCTAAACATGTCTAAAGAGATTCAAAGGCATTTTTGGCTGACACTTCTGCAATAAATCAGTGTTCAATGACAAGAAGTATCCATGGCTATGCAGGAAGCTATGTGAAGCTGTACCCAAGTACAGCAGAGGTTTAATCTAAGTGCTAATATTAGCATGCTAATATGCTCACAATAATGAAAGCATGTTGATCTTGTTGTTTATTATGTTCACCACCTACATTTATCATTTCATAATTTGCACTAAACACCAAAAACAGCTGAGGCTGAAGGAAAACTTAATTATCCTATTATCTACCTAACTTGATATTGGGATTTCACAGGTCAACCTGAAACTTAACAATGGAAGTGCAATTCTATCACATTAAACCTTGTACACATTAATGACAGTGTCACTAACAAATGTCCCAAAATCTTATTTGTCTAACTGTACCTGGATTGGTGATGGCTTTTCCCAGCCCATTTCAAAAATTCCCATGAGCAGCTCCCTCTTCAAACAATAATCTTCAAACTCATTGCCTTTTGTTGCAGTCACATCCTGTAAGATTCATTAAAAATATTTCAAATTAACATATGTTTCACAAGATATGGACAGATAATCTTGTAAACTAAAGATAATTGAGGAGAAAGTTATTAAACAAAAAATGTATACTAAAGAATATTTTCAGAGAAAATAAGTGGTGCAAATGAATCAATTAGCAGCTGTTTATCATCAACTTCTAGACTATAGAAATAATATATTTCTGTAGACTACAACTGCACAGTGGAGTAGCAAGTTCCTCTTGGAACCTGAGTAAAACTAATGCTTAAGATTAAATGTACAGTTAATTCCAGTGTCAAAAAATGTTATTACCGCAAATGAGTATACCAGTGACAAGTTTATGACTACACTGCATTTTTTATGGTTTATAAAATAAAAAAGGAGCACCATACCAATATTTTCGCACCTATGACTGTAGTTCAGAGTGGCTTTTTTTATAAAATCAACAAGTTGAAGTTTTACCATTCACCACCTTGTTGATAATCGCATGTACAATAAATTCCTATTCTTCATGAAAATAGCCAAGCTTAGCAAAATGTACTAGCATGGCTAAGAGGCCAAAAGAATCAGTGCACTCTGAGTAATGCTGGTTTCATATGTGAGGAAATGTTTATAAAAAAATACAAGTTAACAGTGATATAATTAGGAAAAAGGATATCGAGGACCAAGCAAAGCAGGTATTCACAACTATTACTTGTAAAGTGAGTAACTGCCAGTTCAATTAAATAGCTATTGTATACTAACCGAAGTTTTCATCCTCATGTCTTTTGGGGGCAATTTCAAATTTTTCTTCCAGTCATCTCCAGGCCTGTGGAGGGTTAAAAAAAATGTAAGCAAAAAACAAAACAATTGACAGACATGCTTGACATATCTGTGCCAACATCCATAAAACACCTGGTCCAAAATTCCTTAGATTTCTAGTATAAAATACAACTTACTTGATTACAGCGTTGGTTGTAGGGGCCGACTGGGAATTACCATTATTGATTGTGCCTTTCATCTGGTTTAGTTGTTGTTGGCCTCCACCACCCCCGCCTGGTGCTCCAGCAGGCTTCACTGAGCCTCTGAGCTGTCCGTTCTGGTTAGACAAACCCAAAATCACTGGGTTCTCTGTCCTGGCGGTACTCATTTTTGCTCTGTTCCAATTAACAACAAAACCTCTTAGCAGTCTCTGAATAACTGCCCCTCTTCTGGGACCTCTCAAAACTTAAGACTGATCTAAATTAAGTGTTCAAATCTTTTGCTTCAGCCTGTTCTTCCACAATGCCGTTTCTGGCACATCAAGTGTCAAGAAGCAAATTCCTCTTTTCAGTGTTTATGAAATTTCTAAGTATATATTTCCTTAGCAGGGTAGGGTTTATCATAAATGTAATCTGTTAGTGATATCTGGAACCATACAGCAGGAGCGCTTAGCTAGCTTTCAAGTATTGGCTGACTGTTCAGCTAGCCATCTTGTTTAGCTTAACTGAGCCGCCGCGTCCTTTCTCGGTTTTTTCTCCAACCCTGAAAACATTAAAAAAAAAATACCGTGTTAGAAATGGCGTATTTGAAGAAAATAACATAACGTTACAAAGCCGCTTCGCAACAAGATAATATGCTGTATTGGGAGATTTTTCAAGCTAATATCAAGTGCATCAATAGCGTTTAACCGTAGATGTCTGGCCTACATCAAAAGTTAGCCAACACAGTGGTGATTAACAATGTGGAAGTAGCTTCAATGTAAAAGATTTAAATCACAGGTTTTCTCGGACTTTGCTTTCTAGTAGACAAATATCCAAACACAATGGGCACTATGTTTAATATACAAGGAAACTAGCGAAAAGCTAACAATCTGCTAGCAACGGATATCTGGCTAACTAGCACGTGAAGCTTTAGCATCATGCTAATGTGTTGTTTCGGTAAACAGTAACCTGCGAGTGGATCCAAAATATGTCATAACACTGGTGCATATTATAAATAACAATTATATTAGAAAAAAGCTTACAAACAAGACTCGATAGATATTCACCATCAACTAATATCAATCGAACCGATTGTCGTCCTAGGTCTGCTAACTGTTAGCAAGCTAACAAAGTGCTAACGGTGGTGAAGCACTAACAGTCAACGCTAGCTTAACTGTAAAAGTCAGCACGAAATAAATTGATAGTTCGTAAACTAACGCCCGCGCGTAAAGCTAAGCTTAACTGCGCACACATTTACCTTGGATGACTGAGATAACCGGTTCACTATGCGGTGTTTGAAAGGTGTAGCGTTTGTCAATTTTTAGCTGACTACGAAAGAGTCTTGTCAACCAACCGTCCAAGATGGCTTCCACCCGTATTTAAACCCGCCCCCATCGAGCTAATCAGCTGGTTTCAGTTCAAATCAACGACTTACATTAGCAGCGTCCTGCAATAACAACACCTACAGACAGTAGAGTCACATATACAGTTTCTAAATAAAGATACATTCTCCTGTTCAAATATAGGCCGATATCTTCCACACCAGCTGTATGAGAGAGGAACATTAAGATCTCCACCTGCAGAATAATGCCGCTTGTTTTCGTCTTTGATTTAAAAAAAACAAAAACAATACAGGTCAAGTTGTGCAGTTATGACTCTGAAAGTGCCACAGCTCCTCTCGAAATAAGTCTGAGAGTCTATATGAGCTGCTGTGATAACGTAAAAATGTACCAATCTGTACACGTCACACAACTGACAGGAACTATGGAAAATATCTGGCTGTGACTCCCACTACTTAATGATTTAAATATCCTGGAAATACTTTGAGGGTATGGCTTTGACAAAACCACAGTATATATATATATATATACTTTCAATCATAACTAGATCTGATTTTTATGTGTCATTAGGCTGAACCCCGTTTTCGACTAACAGCAGGAAAAACGAGTGATTGTTTCGTTTTCTTCAGAACGTGCAGAAACAAGAATACCACCCGAAATCCCCTAATAAAACAGTCATGAAACCAAAAAAAAAAAAACACGCAAATTGTTTGATTTCCCCGTGTGGGCGAGCCTTTGATATCATGTTTCTTTTACTATATCTCAAATACAGTCTTGAAAGTTACACTCCATCAACAACAGAAAGGACGTGGTGGGTGGTGCGTTTACATGCACTGATTACTGTAACCAGGTTAATCAGAGAAATAATGTAAGGCAGGTAATCAGGAAGCATGCTTACATGCAGAAGTGCTGCAAATCAGTTGTTTGATGTGTTTGTTTAATCTGTACCTTCAGCTACACAAATCTCATTACATATATTTCAGATAATTCAGGCTTGCCATATCACATCTATGCTACTTGATTGATTTGTCCTGACAAAGTTATGGAGAGCATAATGATCCAATATCTACATTATTATGTATAGGCTATACCCGACACATTGAAATAACAGCTTTATACTTTTTAATCTGAGTTAACGTGATCCAAACACTGGAGATCCTGGTTCAAATATGTTTAATCAATTATCTTAAGTTCAGTTATTAATAGGTTTACACTAAGTTTTACCTCAATTATGTTTTTGCAAAAAAGGTAGCAATGAAAAACACAGAACTAACGACAGAGCTGGTTAATGATGTGTTATGTCTGTGATAATCTCAATCATATTTTAGATGACTGCAGGATGATGTAATCAAGTCAAACTTGTACAGAGAGTAATAATACCCCTAAATCTCCTGTTTGTCAGCTGCTAGAATATATTGTAAAGTGCAGTTTCTACCAAAGACACCCCCAGCCAAAAAAAAAAAAAAAAAAATCAACCAAGCAGATATAGAAAAAACAGCAATAGCAGGAAGTCCCATCACACTTCTTTACGACTGTGTGAGATATACATACAAGTGACCAAGGTTTACCCACATGATGGTCGTTTTTGAGGTAGGAAATAATTATAAATTGAAATGAATGGTAAATTGCTGTAGAGGTTCTGTTGACTATAGTCTCTTATGGCATTTTATTGCACATGTCATATATACCATTTAATTTTAGATATTTAAATTCAGCATGTGTGTATGATAAGTTAACCACAAAACCATAAAAAATCCACGTAATAATAAGCAACAGGTTAAATCTTGTTATAGAGTGTATTAAAATGTCCTTTAACCGCTTGTAGACATCTTCCAGCAAATCTACTTTTTCAAACAATGTTTGAATTACACTGGTAATATTTTCCGAGACTCAAATGCAGCAACTGGAAGCTTAAAGAAGGAGTTTTTATGGTAAAGAACAATTACATTACCTGCATAAAATGTAAGCGCTTACTATGATTGAAGATTGAGCTCGTTTTTAAACTGTAATGAAATTGAGAAATATAATTCAGAGCCTTAATCACTGACCCGTAAAAATCACCCTAAACAGATGTGGGTTTATACAGTGTCTTTCCTGTCAAATCATCAGGGAAAACAAGCAAAGAACAAATTGACTGTAATAATTTTCCCCCTTTCATTTTTAGCTTGAACTGATGTAGAAAGTAAAAATAATATAATTTAAGTGAACACTATTGCAGTTATATTTGCCATTATCATTTAAAATCCCAATGATTTAGTATAACATCATCAGTGTGATTACTGACACTGCTTGCAATATGAATCGCATATCGATTATTCTAAAGGAAATAATATTTTACAATGTTCTTAAGACATTAAGAAAAGATTTGGAACTTTATGCTCAATAATACATGCAAGAACTATAATTAATTCTAGATTTAACTTTTTTCCCCCCTCACTGCTCAAACACTGCATAAAAGATTAACTGTTAAATGTCAATTTGTTTCGTTTAGAAATTCAGATTGTTATAGCTGTGATTTCTTTACCGTAAATATTAACTAGTTTTTGAGTCAAAGAAAAGTCAATACCATCACTTCACTGGTATACAGTCAAAGTAGGAAGTTTAGTCATATTTGCCATAAAACATTTCTTAGTTTCTGTGAAGAGGAAGTGAAAAAATCTGTTCTATTCAACATTTCCTGCGTAACAAATTGAGTGAGAAAACCGCAGGCAATAAAGAACACAATCCAGATTTCAAAGCTAACCTAAAGTATGTAATAATCAAAAATTTATAGAATTCATCCAAAAGTAAATACACGTACAATGGTGTGTGATTCCACAGCACACAAAGTGATTCTAAACTAACTATGAAATATATACTAACATCCCACCCCTCCTTCTTTACATTTCACAGGTGGATGGCACTGATCTTGAAAATCTCACGGACTATAATGAGTCAGATTATATGTACAATGTCACATTTGGCGATTACTGTGGTCTACACATGATGGACATGCAGAAATTTAATGCCACGTTCCAGCCTGTGCTTTACAGCTTTATCTTTCTGCTGGGCGTGGCAGGGAATGGCCTGATGATAACGGTGCTCCTGGGACGTAGGCGAGTCCTGCGCATCACTGAGATTTACCTACTTCACCTTGCCCTGGCCGACCTCATGCTCCTTTTTACATTTCCTTTTGATGTTGCTGAAACTGTCGCTGGTTGGCTGTTCGGAGGATTTCTTTGCAAGCTGATGGGCCTTGTGAAAAATCTTAACATCTTCTGTGGGAGCATCCTTCTAGCTTGCATTGGGTTTGATCGGTATTTGGCCATTGTTCATGCTATTCCTAGCATGCAAAGTCGACGTCCAAAAACTGTGCACCTAACATGCATCTTACTATGGCTGGTCTGTTTGGCTTTATCAATCCCCAACGTTGTGTTCCTTTCCGTGAAAGAAACAAACACATCTAAGCTCACCTGTTTCTATGTCAGTTATGAAATTCATTCCAGCAACTGGGATCTGACGAACAGAGTCTTGGACCATGTTTGCTTTTTCCTGCCTCTGGTTGTCATGACCTACTGTTACACAGCAGTGGTAGTTACTTTGCGCAGCACTCAGAAAAGCCAAGCAAAGAAAGGAGCCATTAGACTGGCTTTACTTATCACTCTCATCTTTTGCTTTTGTTGGCTACCATATAATATCACCTTACTGATAACAACTTTGGAAGAACTGCAGATTATCTCATACAAAAACTGTACACTTTATGCCCTGCTGCACGCAGCCGTTGATGTGACAAGGAGCCTGGGTTTCTCACACTCCTGTCTGAACCCTTTCCTGTATGCATTTGTTGGGGTGCGGTTTCGCAATGAGTTAATACAGTTACTGTGTAAAATGGGATGCAGCCGTGTTTGTATGCCTTTCATCAAAACTCAGGGACACAGTCGACCATCCATTTCTGATGGAGCAACAACCACGAGCAGCTACATCTTCATGTAATAAACTTGTACACACTGCTGTAAATAAAATGCTTCAGTTCTGTTCACCTGTTCAAGTATTTCACATGTAATCAATGAAAAAGGTTTCAAGTTTTCTTACAATATCGTACTCACTGTTTTTGTAATTGCATTTAGAAATGTTTTATTTACCCATTCAAGAAATAAAAAGAGTTATTGTCGATCTGTTTTTGCTTGCATTTTAGCTACTGCTAATTGAATTTAATAAAGATTTCATGTATTATACAACCGAGTTTCATTGTCAGTGTTATCAAACAACAGTAATTGACAACATATTAACCAAAACTAAAAACCACCTCAGAGATCAGTATTATTCTATTTTTAGACTTCTATTAAAACATACAGAACAACTGCAAACAATCACAAATGGCATCTTATGTACAGCAGGTATATATTATATATATATATATTCATATATATATATATATGTGTGTGTGTGAGTGTGTGTGTGTGTGTACACGTGTTTGGTAGTTGGAGAAAATAAGTCAATGATATTTTTAAAAAAAAAAATCAAATCAGAGGCACTCCTTTTCTGACCTCCACTCTGTTCCCACAACAAATACACACATCTTTGAAATATACATATTTTACAGTATTTTAGAAAATGGCTTCAGATTTTTTATTGAACCACGTTACACTGGTTTTAAATATTCAATTTGTAATCAGTTGTAATCCAAAATTTGAAGATTATCACTGATACAGAGTTCTTACAAGTCCTCTTTTTAAACAACTGCAAGAATAACATGAAAAAATGGACACAATGGAAAGGTAACGTAGCCCAGCTTGTTTTTTGGGGATTTCATTTTTTAAAACAGTTTATGTGAGCTGGGTCAGAACGGCATATTGGCCATACCCCCAGGGCCATAGCCAATGGGACTGTCTAGAGACATGCCCCGCTGTCTGAGAGACTGCGGGCCCATCATACCAGACTGCGGATGGGGAGGGCCCATCATGGGACCCTGAGGGGGCATTAGAGGACACTGGGGGCCAAAGGGATCCCCTGCAATTGGCATGCTTCGTTGCTTAGCCTGCAACATCATAATGTTTTGCTGTGCCATCAGATTGTGTGGATGCTGTTGGGGGGACATCATTCCAGGGTATGGATTGGAAGGATGGTGGAGAAGGTTATTAGCCATCATGGCTTGCTGTTGCTGGAACTGCTGCTGGGGCACCATGCCTGTCCTTCCCATCATATGTCCAGGGGGGCACATGGGACCCATGCCCCCACCAGAAACCATACCCCTAGAGACACCCTGAGCAAGGCTCATGCTTGGGCGTATTGCACCATGTGAAGGGTGAGGTGGAAGCTGCTGTTCAGCCATCATATTCTGTAGGTTTGCTAAGTGGGGATTAGATGAAGGCCCACTGCTGTGTGGGGGGCCAGAAGAAAGCTGCTTGAGGAGCTGCTGTGGAGTGGGTTGCTGGGATGGTGGCCCCTGGTGTGGATTCTGATGTGGCTCACTCTTGGGGAAGTACTGAAGAGTGCTGCTGGGCTTATCAGAAGGAATGATGCGAGAGAGGTCAAACTCAGGGATCCCCGTATGAGTGGGCCGTATGACTTCACTTAAATCTGGGCCTTCACCCATGGGCATAGTGGCAAATGAGTCTGAGGGGTGAGGAGGGCGCTGGTGAGGATGACTTTTGCTTAACAAGTGTAACTGCTGGGGTGGCAAAATATCCTCATTAGAATGAGGGAAATTCTGTGACATTCCTCCAATAGGTGAGTGCATGGGCCCATGTGATGGCGGTTGCATTCGAGGAAAACCTGCCATCTGGTTCTGAGATATGGGTGAAACATTGCATGGCCCCATTCCATCAGGTGTGCCTCCTCCCATCATGGCTGAATTCATAGTAGACATGCCCATTTGGTTTGGGGAAGAAAGCACAGGTCCTGAGGCATCATGTGACAAGTGCTGCTGACCTTGGCTTACAATACCCATGGGGCTTTGCGGATCACTGTGGGGTCCAATGGAGCCCTGAGAAACAGGTATCTGGGAAGTCTGATGATTCCCCATGTTTCCTGGTGATAAAACAAAAGCAGCAAGTGAAAATCACACAATTAACACATTTGAAAACACATTTCCCCTTTTCCCCCCAACTATTAGACATATGAGAGAAACTTTTTATAGACAGAGCAACACAGTAATAAAGTAAACATGCACTTGATTAATTCTTTCTTTCATCCGTAGCATAGCAATATTTAAAACAGCACACAATAGCTACTTTTTTTGTAGACTGCCAAAAAAATATATGTGTGTCACAATTTGTTCTTGTTTCCATACCTCCAATGCTAACACCAGACAGAAGAGGTCGATCAGGCAGCATCTCATCATCCGAAGTGGCAATTGTTTTGATTGCATCATGGTAGAGAGGAGTGGAACTGGGCATGGCATACTTGGACATCTGTGACATAATAAGAGATAGTGGATTCTGAGATGGAGGAGCATCAGGAGAAGAAGTGAATGGCATCGTCGGATTCATAGAGCCTGGCTGGCTAATCGGCGTAGAATTAGAACTCCTGGGAGGAAGTGATTGGCCTGTGAAGAACATAAAAAAAATATGAATGCCACAACAATACAAGCAACAGCATGGCATGATGATCAGTTGTATATTTTAATTAAAGTGAATTCTCAGTATACCCGTCTCAGTGGAACTACTTCCTCCATTGCCCACTATTTTCCCACTGGTTGGACAACCTGGACTTGGAAGAGCTGTTTTAGGAGATGACCACCCTGGAGAACCCACAGCCATTGCTGGGGACTTGAGTCGTCCAGGTGAGACTGATGGAGAGTGCAGCCCAAGGCTGGAAGAACCTATTACCTGGGGAGACTTCATGGAAGTAGAGGAAGGAGTCCCAGCACCTGATGAAGGGGGAAGAGGGGGGTGATGCCCTGCAGAGGAGATCTGTGAAGGTGACTTCAGTCCTGGAGCAGATGGGGAAGGAAGAAGAGGAG
Source organism: Ctenopoma kingsleyae (assembly GCA_032353495.1). Classification (NCBI taxonomy): domain Eukaryota; kingdom Metazoa; phylum Chordata; class Actinopteri; order Anabantiformes; family Anabantidae; genus Ctenopoma; species Ctenopoma kingsleyae. The sequence continues at coordinate 3,903,524 of JAUBNQ010000005.1, read as the reverse complement.
ATGGTTCCTGGTTGAGGGATGGTGACTTGAGTTGATGAGGAGGAGGCACTGAAGGAGAAGTCAGGGGGTTTACACTGATTGATAGGTCAGAAGGATGTCTAGGACCAAGGTCTGCTCCCCTGAGGCCTCCAGTCATTGGCATGTGACTAAGCCGTGATGTACCTCCCATCTGATTAGGACCTTGCTGGTCACGTCCAAACATATCAGGGCCAGGTTGTTGAAGATAGGGCCCTTCTACCTGCCCTCCAGAGAAGGGTCCTTGATTAGGAAACTGGAAGGGGCCATCACCTCCTGGGATCATTACTTTATTTGCTCCTCTTCCATTTTGTGGACCTCTGAATCGTGAAATATCTCCAGGGCTAAACATCTCACCTAAAGGCCCCCCGCCCACAGGACCTCCTCTGAGCTTCTGAGATAGAATCATCTGCTGTTGTTGCTGAACATTCATTTGTGGGTTCATGTTCATTGTGAGGTTGCTCCCCAGAGGAGAATCCATCAATTCTCTCATCTGAGTACCCCCTCCAGGAGAGCCCATAATCTCCCGTGAGACAGAAAAGTCCACAGGTACTGGATCACCTCGAGCTGAGGGTGGACCCCGGCCAATTCCCAAATTGGGAAAGTCTGGGGCCCCAGGATTATCAATCATTCTCGAGCCCAGGTTGCCCTGTTGATGTTTGGCTAATCTGTCAAGTTCAAACCTGGTAAGTCCCTGCATTTGCCGTTTCTCCATGATGCGAAACATTTCCTCACGTGTTAACAAATGCTCTGATTCAGCCTGCAAGTGATGAGGAGGTCCTCCAGGATAGCAACCATGGAAAGGACCTCCACCACCTATGCTGTTGGGCATATCATCTAGCCAGACCATCCCTGGTCTGGTAGGTCTTTGGGGTCCTAGACCCTCCATTGACAAAACTCCCCCTGGACTACCAGGAAACCCCCCTCCACCAAGTGGCCCTCTCTGAATCTGTCCCAAGAACCTTGGGCCTCGGGAGCCCTCTTGGTGCATGTCTAAGATTCTTGCATTTCCACCCATTCCCCCTCCAATAATGTTGCCAGGACCCCACTGCTGGTCTCCAGGTTTGCTGTGATAGGGGGGAGGGGGTCCTCTCATCATCACGGGACCTCCATGCATGCCCATCTCATTCATCACTCTAAAGTGCTGAGGATGTGTGAGGGGTTGCATGTCCTGTTGTCGTCTCTTCTCTTGGTAGTATTCTTCTTGGAGTTTCCTCCATGCCATTTGCTCTGGGGTCAGCCCTTCTGGTCCAAGTAAGGAGCTCATGTCTACCCCAGGTGAAGACATTTGGTGGTGGGGGTGTTGTGGTAGGTTATGGTGAGAGTCTATTTGAGAGCTATCAAGGGCAGGTCCACCAAGGGACTGTGTTTGAGACATGATGGACTGGAGTGGTTCTTCATATTTCTTTATCCCTCCCATCGGAGCCAATGCTGACAACATATTACCACTACCGCAGTTCCCAGTGTTATTAGTACCATTGTTACTGTCTTCAAGTATGTCACTCCTATCAGTATTGTTGTTATTATTTAGGTTGGAGGTGTTACTCATAGCATTGTTGTTGGAGACTTCTGTGACTCCAGAAGCACCGCTTGCTCCACTGCGCAGGAGCAGTCGCTCTAGATCTCTCAGAGTCTGCAAAGAACGCTCCCTGCGTTCCAGCTGCTCTTTGGAAAGACCATCTGTGCTCCCTTGGCCAGTCCTGAGGCCGGTATCACTTTGTAGATGCACAGACAGGACGGAGGGACTTTCTGAGGGAGAAACTGTAGCAACAGCAAGAGGCATACCCCCTGCACCCTCTACATCCCCAGTGCCTGTTACAGCAGGAGTGGCTATGCTTCCTCCCTCTGACCTATGGACGGCACTGCTATTATTGCTGGAGGCTCCCCCTGGTCTGGTCTGAGAGGATTCATTATCAGAGTGTCCTGCTGATGACGGTGTCCCTGCGGGGTGCAATAGGCCTCCAACTCCTACAGAAGCTGGCCGTGGAGTTCCACTTTGGGATTTAGGGGTGCCTGTTAGTGGAGAAGTGCTGGAGTTCACCTTCTCAGATAGGTTAGGAAGCTTCCCTGATGGGTGACCCTGCAGTAAAGGAAAGAAGAAAAAAATAGGTTCAGTTATTAAAATGCCGGAGCTTACAAACGGCGCTATCACAACCAACAACAGTACCAACATTATCAAAACAGTCAAGGTAAATAAGTGGACACAGGCTTCACCTGATTTTATATATATGTTTTTATAGGTTACAGAAAATATTTTAACTCTTTTTTTTTTAAACTAAGAAAACTGAGCAGCCAGTTTCGTTTGTCACTTCAATCCATGTACGCATAATACAAATCGCTGCATTTTGTGTTCATCTAATCACACAGGCAGATATCACAATTGCATTTCGATTAACTGTGTAGCCCTATTATCTATTATCAAGCTTTGACTGAAAAAAAACATACTGCATTTCCCTTTCACACCATAAGAATGCATACGTAGTAATCACAACAACTGCAAATGGAAACAGGAACAAAGAGATATCTGAGACCAAAATAGCTAAACAAATTAACCTTCCCACATACTTTGCACCTGTTGTCTTCACTGTGGAAAAACACTTTTACTCCTACATGGTTTAACAGATTTAATGCAAACTTGACACTTTGTTTAATTTTCCACTGAGCTGTGGATGTCTGACCTGCTCCAGCTTGGTGCGTGGAACATTTTGCTGGTGAAACAGAAGAATGGATTCAGTCTGTCCTTTCATTACTGCCTCTGCAGCACTGTCAAACAAAGAGATCAATAATATAAATGACATGACTACTGCAGTCTCATAATTGAGTACTGAAGTGGACAATCTGATTTAAAATTAAAAAATTCAGTGAAAATAAAGAAAATCAATCATCTTCTGATGTAAATAATTACCTGAATGTCAGCTCTACAAACAGTTCTCACCTGTTGGCTAGCCTGGTTGTGAAAACATACACCACTTGCTGTGGAGGCTGAGATGGCTCTGCTTTTAGCCCCGATCCCACACCACAGCCTACTGCAGGACCCCCAGGTTCAGATAAGGGCCCTGCAGACAGGCGATCAGAGAGCCCCTGTATAGGCCCTGCCAGCCCATGTTCCCCTGAGGAAAAATAAGTAGCAGACGGATTTAATTTGTGATACCTGGTTTGTAATTATCCTTTTCGCTGCATTCAAACACTAGATGGAGCTAAAACACATGTAAAGCCCAATCCGTGAAGAGGGAAAATATGGAATTCCAAGCAAAAATCTTCTTTTCAGTGTATTTGGAGGATTTGAAAACAGAAATAGATAATATATGGCTTTAACATGTTGTTATCAGAAAAAGTATAATTGGGCCTTAGCAGGGGCAGCATCCCGTTCCTCACAGTGTAGCATTAAAAGAACAGCAACTAGCAATGTGTTTCCTCCTGTTTGATGTATAAGACTCACGGTGGGTCATAGTGTGTGGCTTGTCTTCATCTTCCTCTGTGTCAGGTCCAGAACACCATTCATCTCCACTATATGGCTGTTTCTTCTCCAGAACACAACGTCGCTTACTGCGCATAACACCATCTAGAAAAACGCACACAAAGCTGTTATAGTGCATTACAGTACACATTGGAAGCCAATTATTTGTTTCCATGGGTGTGTGCATTCACATTCTGGGACTATAATTGAAAAAGGAGGCAAAAATAAATAAATAAATAAATAAATAACTATAAATAAATACACAAGATGAACTGATTCATAAATGTAATTACATAAAGTCCAAATGAAAAAAACTATATTACACAATTGAATTATAAAATATATATAGACAGGTAATAATTAAACACGGCAACGGCAACACTCCTTTCATGTTCTAATCATCTTACTGATTTTTTTTCTTTTTACAACAATATGCCCTGCATGCTAATCACATCTGCAGATTTTTCACATGCATCTGCTGTGCATGGGTGGGTGCAAACATCTGCAAGAAATATTTCACAGCTTTAACACTTTCACAAGGTAACCTGCATTGCAAGAGGCAGAATCAGCTTCTAACAGCCAATACGTTGGTGAGTTTAAATTCCAAATGTGACAGCGAAAGAGCATATGCTGACAATCTCTGTGATTAGTGTCACTTATATAGCTCTATGAACAAATCAGTGAATGTTTTTCAGGTTCATTACTAAACATGCAACTGACTTTGTGGCAGAAAACTACCTTCCAGTAAACACATCAGATGAACCCAGGTAACCACAGACTTCAAAGACTGAATGTACAGTAAGAAAGGAAGTTTGCAGTGACAATACATTGAAGACGACAGCAGAGGGAGGCCTGCTACCTTGACACAGATAGGCAGTATGAAAGAGCTGCCCTCGTATTTTCTATGAATCTTTTTGCTAGCACCACTTATAGGTTTATATTAACAACAAAGTCAGTTATTGAACTATGCCTGCTACTCTGATCACTATCTGTCGGGGACTCTACAGGTTTGGTGGCAGATTTGAAGTAGAGGGGAGGAATCATTTGAATGTGCTTTTGTTTTTAAACACAGAATTTAGATTGCGGGGAATGAGAGACAAAGGGACGGGAGTGTGTGTACATGTGTGGGTGTATGGGTATGTAAAGGGATGAAGGAGTCGTGGTGGTGGGGGGATAGAGCCAGAAGATATTTCTCTTCAAATGATCCACCCTATCTTTCATTCTCTTTCAGCCTCTGTCGCTCTTTGTGTTGGAGCCACACCTCTCCCTCTGAGTGTGACAAGGTATGTGTGTATGTACGTATGTGTGTGTGTTTTTAAAGAGGAAATTCAAGTCATGTACAGGAAGCCCAGATGAGTTTCACATAATCACATTAATGCAGTCAGACCTTCACGTGATCACTCAAATGCCTAAATGAGCAACAGCAAACTAATGCAAATTATACACTTTGTACTGAAAGACATGAAAACAAATGTTTACTGAGACACTCACTCAAAGGGAACTTTATGTCGTTCCACCCACTCCTGGACTGCTGCTTTAATAACAACCTCTCTAGGCTTACTAAGTTTTCACAACCCCATGACCTGTCTCTCCCTCTGAGCACTACAGAAAGCACAGATGCTTTTTCATCTGAGACACGTCACTGCAGCGCGGGCATGACACAAACGATCAAAAGCCAGGGGGAAATTCTGGCGCTTCACTGAAAGGTCAGGGCATTTCAGCAAGAGAGAAAATAAGTTCTTTTGTCCTCTCAGTCCCTGCATTCACTTCCTGCTGTGGAGGAGGTAAATGTACGTAATCTGGTATTTCGGGTAAAGATTTGGCTGATAGAAGGCAAAGGAAGTGAACTTCTGCATACTTAGAACAGAAACACACTGTCTGTGTTTCCCAGATGCTGACATAGTTTCTTATGCATTTGCATGCCTTACCTCCTTTGGCATCTGTCTCCAGGGCTGGAGGAATGGCATTTCTTGATTCACCAGAGTCAATGGAGACACTTCGCTCCCGCTTCGATTTGGTTTTCAGCATCCCTCCAACACTGCTCACTGATTGGTTAACAGCCTTCAGCCCAGGGTTGCCAGTGGAAATCTGGGTGGTTTTGACTGCATGGCTGCCAGCACTGGCGCCCTTTGAACCCAGGTGGCCAGCAGCTCCCTGCTGCTGATGAGCCTGCTGGTTTACGCTTGGTATTTGTGATCGACTGTCACTGGTAACCTGCTTGCCATGATTGGCTAGTTTATTGACTTGGAGCATTTGACAGGCTGGTGATTGAGGAGGCGGTCTGGTATTGAGAATAGTTGTGCCTATTTGTCAGTAGAGCTCACATTGCTTACAGGCGATACTGATGGAAAAAAGCAAAATTATTATCAGTATTTCAGACTCAAATTCTGTATTGCCATTAAAGTTGAGAGGCAACTGCAAGCCTAATCTGGGAGTAACACAAACATAACCCCTGCAGGAGCAATATGGAGATGTAAAATAATCAGAAAATGCAAATCTAATTTTTCTTTTTCTTTGTAAAATCATTCTGATATTTAGCCTGTACTCAGTAGCGTTTCTAACGTTTCTGCACGTTCACTCACCTCATCTCATCTCATCTAGATGTTCAACTGACACTCCCCACGACACTTCACTGACCACACATGGACCTATGGAACAATAAAAGCATAATCGTCAGTGCAGGCTGACAGCAACCTTTAAAGTCAATATAATCTGTCTGTGTTTGTGCTGAGTCTGGGGGTCAACATCAACTTCACAAGCAAAGACCAAGAGAGAAGAAACCAAAAAGATTGATAAGAGTAAAGCCAGAGTGTCATTGTGGGGTAAATGTCTCTTTAAACGAGAGGCAACAAGAACTGAGCTCAAGCTGTGGGAGGGACCTGCAGCTCAGAAAGTAGCTCAGCAGTGTTTCAAGTCCCTCCTCTTACCAAACACTTTGCAAACCGCAAAAACTCCACCACACATTCCACAACACTGTCTGTAGCAATACCTGTCTCTCCCTCCACTCGCTCACAAACTCATTCTTTCAGTTTCACACTTTTAGATTTAGCACAAACAGGCAAAAAGATCCTACTTATACAGTTTTTGTAGTTTTTTATTTAGACACTCCACCAAACTTTAAGACTAAAAACTAATGTGGGTAATATTAGTAATCTGTTTTAGTATAACAGAGTGCAGAGATGACAAGTCTCTAAGCTATCTGCTTCTAGCTTTACTGGTAGAAGGAATGAAAACTGCTTTTAACAGAGCAGGATTCAAGATCAACATTAGAAATGGCATACACTTCGCAGCACGAGGTTTCACTCTCAGTTCAAGTCTATAGCTGCAAATTGAGGCTGTCTTGATACCACCACCTGTCTGTGTCCATAAACCCAAGCTTCTGATTTTAACCTTTGCAACTGTGGCATGCTTCTCTGTTTGTTGAAAATTGTGCGTGCAGTCTCCTAACTATTCGTACACATACTTTCTGAGCATGAAACTGAGAAATGCAGAGCATTAAACCGTTCTTCCGTATTTGCAGGTCTGAACAAGACCCTTCCACACCTGTTGCTGCTGAACAATAGTTGGTCAAAACAGTCATCACAGCCTGTTCAAAAACATCTAGCCCAGATATCTGTCTGACATAATGCAGATCTAATGCAAACATTTCCATTTGCTTGCATTTTTGGCCGATGACACAATCCCAGCGCTGCACAGTCAGGTCATCTGTCCCACCCTGACAGAGCCATCTGTACCACTCACTTACCTTGACAGGTAACGGTAAACAAAATGTTATAATTAGTCATTAACCAACACGAGCTCAAGTCAGCAAAGAAAGGTGCCTTGTTTGCCGGCTGACGACTTCATCACTCATTAACTCAAATGAGGACAGTCAGACGTCACTCCTGTTGACAAAGTGTGACTCACTTGTTTTGTGCAACACAAAGAGTAGACAGACTAATCATATGGTGAGACACTGACCTTCGAGTGGGCAGTTAAGAAAAGACAGGCCTATCTAAAGTGAATACCAGTCTAGTAGATATTAAGCACAGTCCCAGTTGTTTCTGCTGTAGTTGATATGATCAACAAGTGCCTGAAGAAGTAGTGTGAAGTCCAGTGTTGACGGTAAAAGTAACGTCCCTTTAGAGACCTCACCCTAACATTTTCCTCAGTCTTTCTCTAGCTAAACAAAATGCTGGCGTGACTAGCAGTTTTTGGTTAGCACATTAATGTTTAACTGAGCTGTTATGTGGCCATAGGTCTCAAACGAAGCAGGTTTTCCAGTTCAAGCCAAGAAATTCCATTTATACAGTGTTGACTGCAGATTTCAAACATGATTTTATCTGGAACAATCTTTGTCTTTCTTTGAGTAATGACTGCCCAAAAGAATTTCCCCAAGGGGATTAATGGGGCGACATAGGATCAGTTAGTATGGAAGTTGTCTATGAATGCCAGGGTTGGTAGTTCACCTCCCAGATCCTGATTCCTAGCCACTTTTTGAAGTGTCCTTGGACAAACCTGAAAGCTTGGCATGGCTTCCCCAAGGGATCCCAAAACCTAAATTAAAAACCATATCGAATTTTTTAATAGACATGTGACAAGACAGGCCTGGTTTAAGATTCCCAAAACAATATAATGAGAAGGCAGATGAGCAACTTGAGTAAATAAATTACGTAATTTCAGTGTACAGATAATTAAATTGAGGCTTATTCATTCTAAAAACACTTGATTAAACACAGCTGATCTCCATAATGCAACTTATTAAAATAGCTTATTAACTTCCATTGAAATTTAAGACACCAAGCACTGTTCTACAGGCACTGCACTGTATACTGAACAAACAAACTGCAACTTGCATGTAGTGCTACCAGTTACTGTTTTTATTTAACAAAAAGGCGTCAACTAATGAGACACACCTGGAGTACTAAGACTAAACTTAATTGGTGTCATCTGCATTCATATCATCCTGACCTCAACACACGAACATAAGACATTTAACAGCCCAGCTTGCGAAATGATCAGTCTTAATTATGGTGACATTTGACTGTTGAATTAAATCAAATCACACTGGCTGCTGTGCAATTAATATGCAATAAAAATCAGGGTTGTAAAATAAAAGTTGGCATCCCTTAAGGGATGTGCTCTCCTTTTCCCTTCTCCTTTATTCAGCTTCTACAAAAAGATGGTTTGAGCATTAATCTTCAGTCGAGCTTTTGTGTCACACTGACCAGGTTGCAGTTCTCCACCTGGCCTCACAGACTTTGGCTTTCCTTATAAAAGAGGATCTTATATTGGCTTCTTGGTTGGTTCTCAAAAGCAGGAAAATTATGTTGCCCTCATTCTTAGGACAAAAATGGACCTTCTTCACCAACTGGCCAACATCTGAGACTAAACATAAATGTCTTTAAAGACACGTCTGATAGGCTACATATCTGGCAACACTGCAAAGGATAAGCGAGAAGAGATAATGAATGGACAGAAAGATGAAACGTGATTAAGACCTGCACTCACTGGCCACTTTATAAGGTACACTCGTACACTCTAATGTAATCCAACACAGCAGCTCTGCCACAAACTACAAGATCATAATTTCTCAGTTTATGATGAAACTGTTAGAAAGGTGATAATTCTAATGTATGTTTATCATATATATTATGTCATAGAGGGTGGTGGAGTCATATATTTATAACTAATCAAAGCTCGGGGATAAAAAATACTGACCAATTTCGGAGAAAGCACAAGAAAAAGAAACCATGTTAAACATTTCTCACACTGTTAAATGCTGGAAAATAATTAGACTTAATGTAGGATGACATTTGACTCTTCAGTACACTCAAATATAGTAACATTGCTTAGTACATACAGAATGTAATTAATAATAATGGTGCAACCGAATAGGCACAGGACTTCCAAGCATCTTACTGGTTAATTGTGAGAATATAGCCCTGTTCAGATTTAGATGTCAACAAAAATTCCTAAATAATCCCATGTTGGTTTCTATCTGAACGTCTGCTGCTTTAGGGTTGGTAAAAAACAGTTTTTGCTAGAGTGTAAGGTAACAACAGAACTGTGCAGAACCATGTTCACACTCACACTCCAGAGATTAATTAAAACTACAACCAAGAAGAAGATAAACATATAAAGTCTGTTTCATGTCAGTCAGAGAACTGTGATTATTTGTACATGGTGATTTGTGCATGCAGTCCAGGAAAAACGTGGTGTTACAACGGCAACCCTCATTCTCTGATAGCATTCACTTGCTATCATACTGTGCCGTACGCCTTCCTCCAAAGCCTTCAGAAGCTTCTGTTCCATTACGCCAGCCTTAATTGGCTCCATAATGATTCATAAAGCTATCACACATTCAAAGTCTGATTGCTATTCACTCCAGGGTAGACGGGACCTGCACTAGGGCAGGGCTGCACTAAAAAATTGACGAGCCGGTGATGGTGCTGTAACATCCACCTGATTCAAATACACAAATGTGTGAGGAGAGGTTCAGTTTGTTGCCAAACAGATATGGTTGAGAGAAATGGCATTGAAAAGTGGCCCAGGACTTCTTCAACCACTTAGTGCTGCCCGTGCAGGTGCACAGAGCTTATAGCGTTTTGGGCTTCCCTTTGGAAGGCAAAGTATAAAAACATTCTGAGTGGGGAATATAATGGGATGTGAAAGTAAGCATCCTTCGCCTGGATGCACAAACCTCAGCAGGGGTTTCATGTGTCAACATGTTGAACCTGTACGGACTTAGATGTTTGTTCAGAACATGCAGGTCAAGTATTGGGCATCTAATACAACAGCTTAGCATTAAATCCTGCTCTGACAATGGTTCTAATGTTAAGATTTTGCAGAAACTGTGCTGATTTTGGAGCCTGCAATGTACGGTGCTGTTGATTTATAATGCTGAGCGATATATGTTTGTAATATTGAATCTATCCCGACTGATGTAAATGGGTTGGAAAAAATGCTACAAAACACATCTCAGGTCTGATCCCCAGATAAAGGCGTCTACAGACTGAGATTTTAGCAGTGCATGCATTGTGCAGAACAAAAGACATGGAAAGAAATGGTTACCATCTTACTTACAGCATGTCTCACAGTACTAGTGATTTTTTTTTTTTAACACCAAAGGCATTTTGTCAAGGTGGAGTCAATTCTATAAAAAGAAGTCTCCAACTGAGGCAGGTAAGATAATCACTGTTTGCTAGTATCAAATAGCATCAGATAGGCTGGTACCTTTAGTGGCAACAAAAAAGTTATTGTTTTACACTAAGCAAATGAAGGAGTGTAAAGGTAACACAGAGCTGCATCCCACACAAAACTTGCTGATCAATGCATTACTTTCAAATCACTGAATCCACATTTTAGCAAGTTACTCAAATGTAGAATCCACTCCAACTGACACCAGGATTTTTTTTCTACAGACTGCTGCCCAAATGTGCATTCACTCTTTGATACAGAGTAAGCAGTCTTCAGTGTGTCAGTCTCAGTCATAGCTTCATAAACTCCCAATATCTGTTTGTATGGTTTTACAGTGTTGGCACTTTCACCAGCAGTTACTGTTAGCTTTAGCAGCAGCAGCACTTTTTGCCTTGTGTGCAAAATCTGTTCAACAGTGTGCCGAGCTTCATAAAAGTTTATGTCTATGTTGGACAAATCAACATATTGTTATCCATCCTCTCAGTGGTCTGTATTACCTAATCTTTTTTAGAAATAATTATGAAGAAATGATCAAACTGGGCCCTGTGATAGACTGGCAACATGTCCAGGGTGTATCCCACCTCTCGCCCAATGACAGCTGGAGTAGGTTCAAGCACTCCTGCAACCACTGAGGGGACCTAACTGACTTTATTTATGGCTTTATTTTATTGTACTCACAAACAAATCTCAGTGTGTGCCACTGAACAGGAGAGTCAATGGAGAGACTGAACACATAAAAAAAAAAGGAGTCGACCATTTTTGTGCCCTGATCTAAACTGTTTTGTCTTATTTCATTCTCTTAAGATGCATCAATTATGTGAAACTCGTATTAAGCCTGTAGAGCACAGGTGTCAAACTCTGGCCCAGTGTAATTATATTTGGCCCGCGAGGCAATACCAAATGACTACTAGAGCTGGCCCACCAGTATTAGCGCATGTACCACTAATACTACAAATCCCAGAATGCTCTGCTG
>JAUBNQ010000005.1:3854983-3870540 GCA_032353495.1 Ctenopoma kingsleyae | reverse complement strand
TTTTTTTTTTCCTTAAAACAATAGTTGGAGATTCTGAGAAACACCCATATTTACTTTTTCGCCAAGAGCTGGAAGAGCAGATAACCTGTACAGTAAATATGTAACTACAATCAGCTGTCTATGCTTAACATAGATAAGCATAAAAAATAGGAAATGATCAGAAGACAGCTTTGTTTAGTAAGCTTTAGAGATTTACTGGTAGGTAGATGTTCACCTTTCAAGTGTTTTCAACCTTTATGCTAAGCTATCCAGCTTCTGATTGTCTTTAGAGGTTTAGCATGAATGTATAAATGTTCTCATCAAAGTAGCAAGAAGGTATTCAGCATATTTCCTATATATGTACAGCGTATATTAAACATATGGATGTGTGTTACTCTACTTTTGATTCTTTATGAGTGTGTATGAGTGGAACCATCTGATTCCCACTCATCTGTTGTAATAGTTTTTCGTTAGAAAACGTGGTTCTAGTAATAAATGTGGACATTGGTTGGGACACGCATTGTGCAGGACTGGAGGACTGCAGAGGTTATAGCTTTTCTGTAAAATAATATCTTGTGTCTCTGCACTCTTGGGGCTCGGTTTAGGAGAGAGGCCCCTTCCTCCTGCCCTTGTCCCAAGGCCAGTCAGCTGTGGTTGTGCTCTGCCTTGATTCAGTAGGGGCCCAACAGGGAGCCCTCTGCAGAGGAGGCCAGCATGGCGAGGTCTGAGAGATGAGAAGTCAGCCAGGAGGGAAATGGAGGTCATGTGGGCATGTCTCTGTGCTTTACGAGCACAGTCTTGCTTACCTCCGCTCTGGCTGCCTGGCAGATAAATGATGATAGAGCAGAAACATACAATAAGCTGGTTAATATATGTTAGGTTGTCTACAAGCGCACCACATCACCGTCGTTCCGCTACCTCACGTGTGGTCTCTGACAAACTTCTGCTGAAGGAAAAGCGGGGAGGAGGAGGAAACTACACAGCTGAAGTCAGCATGAGATGTATGGGATTCAAATCTGAGGACAGCGGGGTACAGAAGACAGCTACGGTTACAAACAAGAACTTAACATGCTTAGACAGCGGGAAACTGATAAAACTGAGCTGCAAAAATAAACACAGCGACTGTCAAAGATGAAATTTAAGGAAAATCTGGATGTTAATAATAAATATACAACCTCACTGTATGAAAACACAGACTACGTTTCTGTGACAAAGACTGAATCATCTGCTGTAAAGCTTTAGTAACACATTCCAGTACAGGTGGTCCTATGAAATGAGAGGTTAGTTTTGCTTTCAACAATGCCAGTGGTAATGACTGATCTAATCACAGGGCACGCTCAAGGCACCCACCTGTTTTGCCAATTCTGCTCTCACATAAAATGCAGTGTTGCCAAGCGTTCACAGTAAGGGCGGGTGGCACATGTTGGGGTGGCAGTAATGTGTTACCCAGATCCCTGTTTAGTCGCAGCTATCTGGGTCTGATTCTGTTCTCTCATCTGCTGCCAAGAACCTAAAAAAAAACGTTGTTCATTCTTGGCCTGGCTGGATCCGCTCAATGGGGCACTGCACCTGAAAGCATTTACAGGTCTAAAAAGGGTCCAGATAAGATGCAACCTTCCCTTTGTTGATAACTCTCCCCCATCAACTCGCCCTGACCACCAGCCAAAACATTTTGTTTTTCAGCGACTCACATTTTCCAGTTGCCTGGTCTTCTTCCTTCCTCAATTTTTCTAAAAAGTCGCAAGCAGTCAGGCAGCAAATGGGGCAGACACCCAGCAGATGTGGCAGGACCTTCTATGCAGGACTGCAGTGTGCTTCACCAGTAAAGAATTTGATCTGCTTTTCCTTCAGCAGAAAAGGACTTTACTGGTCCCACTAGTGACAAATCACACTTAATTCTTTAATGAATTTGTACAGTTGCCGCATTTTCTGCAGGAAAAAAAAGAATCTCTGGACCACCACCAACATTTTGGTGTTACCTACATGCACATCTTGGTCATTTTCTCAAAAAGGTTGTGCAACCTGTTTACTGGCTTGTTAGTGTCTCTCTGACGCATCTTTGAACTTCATCTGCCAGTCCACTCTGCCCTCAGAAAGCATGTGGTTTTATATTGTAATTTTATTACATCTGCTTGTCTACCAGCAGCTTTCTAAATATAGACCTCCTTTTCTCCCCCCCTGAAAGAGCTGAACATTAAGTCCCTGCTAATTAGAGCCTTCTCCTCAGTCTGGGGTTGCCTCCAGTAAGAGCATGTTTATGGGCTGCTTGCAGGGCCGCATTGCTCAGCTTCATCCTCTTGTGTTGCAGCCAGCGGCCCCAGACATCAACCAGAGTCTCTGGGAAACAGAGTTTTTACTGGCAGCTTCGGTGTGGCACCACTAATGATGCTCACTGTTTGTCTCTTCCTAAATTTAGTTTAAAAGATAAATTGATGACGATTGTAACAGCGGACACACGGACACAGTAACACAATCTTAAGGAAAAAAACTGATGTTATTTAGTGTCTATGTGTGCTGCTTCCACTTGAGGACAACACAATACTGTCCACTGAGCGCTGAGAAAGCCATTTGTCAGTAGATAACATGAATTAGTGGTGATTTTATTCCAGCTGTAAGCCTCTCACAGGGTAAATAATAACTTTCATATGTTTGCGTGGGAGATTCATGGCCAATTTTCCGACCTTGCTGGGCCCCGGTTTTCATTTCACATCGTAAGTGATGGAATTTCTAAAAAGGCTATCTCCGCCGATTTATTCAATAATATATGAAGCGATGGCATCATCCTGACACCCTACACCTCTCGCTCTCAGGTACAGCCATTAGTCCAGTCATGAGTGGAGAGCTGGAGAGACAGGCGAAATGGAGCGACGCTGGGGAGCTAGAGGCACTGATGAATAATTTAAAGTGAATCCAGTGTATTTTGAAAGAATTCTCCCTGTCAGTATCCCAGCCTCCCTCAGTCACTCTCAGTGTATACAGCTGTGTGGACGGGAGAGGAAACACGTTTTCAGCACTGTCACAGGCTTTGAATAGCCCCCCTGACTTGAGATTTTCATTTGAAGCGTTGTGGCACCGCAAGGAGTGTGAGGATGATTACTTATTTCTGCTTGCTCCTCTGCTGTCTGGTTTTTCCTGCACGAGGTAAAGGCTCATTGCACTTTAGTTTACATTAGCAACAAAGATTTCAAGTTAGAGACAAGTAGGCTTTCTCTTTATCATGACATGTCATTATTTTATTCTGATTGCTAAGCGCAACCAGAAGTAGAATCATAAAATTTGATCCATCTTATAGGCCAGAGGCACATAAACTGTGAATGTGTTTAATTATGTGTTGTTCATCATCGAGAGCTAATGCAGTCCATTCCCAACAAACTGTGAGGTCTCGTAAATGTTTTCTGAAGACACTAACTAATAAACATCTGTCAATACTGAGTCCGAGGAGGCCGTTTTTGTTAATGTACAGAAAACAACACAAGGATTTTATAAGATAAAAGATTATAGTAACTGATTCTGTCTGTCTTGTGTTACAGGACTGGAGATACTTGATCCTGAGGAGGTGGAATACATCCACTCCAATGCTACAGCAACAGTGGGTGGTTCAGTCACCTTGGACTGTGGCTCCATCATGCCCAATATCTTCATCTGGGGTTTCACCAAACCAGGAACTGCTAACAATATAGCACTGGCTTACAACTACGGACAGGGCCCAAAGCTCCAGCCTCAGTCCAGCAGCATGGGCCGCATGCAGGTGGCTGCCAACACATCTGCTTTAGTTATAGAGGAGCTTCAAAGGGATGCAGCGGGGATGTACACCTGCCAGGCTATGTACGATACTGACGAAGGAGCCAGGATAACCTTCTACTTCATCCGGCTTGATGTGGAGGATGACTGATAACTCTGGCTTCATCGCTTCAAAAGTGTGCTGCCTACTGTAAATGTCTACTATTAGGATTCATGACCATGTAACACATGAAAACATGTCATGTCACATGACTGCAACCAGTTTTACAAACCAAAATCTGTTAATCGATCGTGCAAGATACCATCCAGCCTAAGAAAACAGTTTGATAATATCTTGAAAGAGTCGTGCTATGTCATCAGGGGTTAAACTGACTTGGACTTTTTTGGAGTTTTTTTGAAAAAACCCTGTGTTTGTGTGGTGCTTGAAAGATGAGGGGTGTCAACCAAGCACAAAAAAGCTACCGAGTTACATGACGGCGTTTCAGCCACATTTAGTACAAAAAAATCTGGATATTTCAGCCTCTGCAGAACTGAATTGGACCGTTCCCTTTTTGCCTCCTATAATTTCCACAACTCTTCAGAACTGGAAGTTACCCCAGATTCTATTCAATGCAGAGATCCCAGACAAATGGAACTACACCCACTCCCGCTGTATACAGATTAAGGCAGAAATCATAGAGATATATATTTCAAACCCCCTGTGACCTAAAGTATCTCCACAACTAGGTTATAGGTAAATGAGAGGATATGTTTCTTCTTCTTTTTGTGTTTGTTTTTTGTCTTTTGGATGAGCTGCTCTTTTAACCAGGCCAGGCTGAGCTGTAACACAAACTGAAACACTTTGATCAGTGAACGACTAACTATTGTCTCCAGCAATCTTTATAGTCATACAAACTTATGAAGCGTGACACCGTGTAGACCTGGGTTGTGATTTCCATTTCAAATACTTCACCAGTCTTGTGTTGTGTTGATTATTAAAGCCATCTGGATTATGAGTTCATTAAACAAGACTATTTTTTTGTTTTCTTAAAATATATTGTTCTTTGCTGCTTCTGCTTTATTCTAATTACAACCACGTTGCGACTTTCTCTCCTTAAGTGCATTAGACATCATAATTTAACTACTGTGTGTTTTCACTTTCAGCAGCCTGAGAGTCTGCGGCACATCAAGGATCAGACTGACACATCTCAGCATTTTACAGCACATAGCTCGAGGCTGTGAATTCTCGTTCCTGAATAATTTCTGGAGAACATTTTAGCTCCTTTGAACTTGCAGATACCTTGACAAAAATCCTTGCACATAAAACAAATGTTCTCTTAAATTATTCATCCATATTAAAATAAACAGCGTTTTTTTTTTTTTTCGTGTCGGTGCACAGATCTCCCAGAGTGGTCTGTGAATAAAAATGGTTAAATTTCTAAATTATTTTTCAGCAAGTCTGGCTCAGAGAATTTATTTTATTTTTTCATGAATACCATTGTTTTCATTCTGAAGCTTAATTTATGCTAACGGGTCCAACCTGCTCGACATCTGTAGGCTCGATATTGATCCAGAGCTGAGTGATCAAACTGAAATTTATTTCTGTTGACTAAGAGAAAATGGGGGCAGTTAAATTGATGCAGCTGGGATAAAGATGAGGCTTTTAGGTGCGGTTGTTTATCTTCCTGATTAAATCCAACAGGTGTGGTCAACAAATGCAGCAGTTTGAGCAAGATGAAAACCTTAAGATATCAAAAAGATCTGAACCTGATTACAAACAAATAATGGATATTCTTGAGGAGATAAGATTATTAGTCTCACATCACATCAGCTCATCATTTTCAGTGACCCACTGGAATGCCGTTGGAGTTCATCCAACCACAACATGCTTCGCTTGCGGTTTGTGACATCTCAAGGATTAAACCGCCTCGGGTTGAGTCAAGTGAGTTAACAACACATTGCCCAATTCATAAGAACTGCATTCATTCAGGGTGTGCAGGAGAGGAGAGAGAGAGAGAGAGAGAGAGAGAGAGAGAGAGGGGGAAAGAATGGTGGGCGGAGGGGAGAAGGACTGGCGTTAACAGGTTGGCTCTGTAGCAAGGAGCCAAAATTCCAGGGCAGACAATAAGCTTTCTTGTTCCCATGGGCTCCTTAATGAAGGGGTGTAGCCGCATGGGTAAAGGGTGCAGGGCAGGGCTGAGGGAGGGTGCCGACTGATAGACGTGGGAGATGGAGAAGCAGCTCATTTAGAGACAACCCTGGCCTTATCTTCTCCTCATCAGTCCAGTCTACATCTGTCAACATCGCCTCTCCCTCCAAGGACAATTTCTCTTTCATTTCCAGCTTCATTTCCTGCCCATTGTTTTGTTCCTTTCTCTTCCCACCAAAAATCATAATGGACTCAAATAGGAACCTGCAAGTAAATAAAACAAACGTAATGACTGTGCAAATACTTGCCAATTTGTTGCCTCATTGTGGGCCTTGAGTCACGTTTTCTTAAACAAAGTGCATCAAAAACATCAGAGACCATCTCAGGGAAGCTTTTCCCGAGAAAGATATGTTTAAGTCAACTGGGCAAGTGCCACCGGCCTCAACAGCACAACCGCCTCCAGGCTAAAAATAACAGCCGGAAGAGACTGCGCCACGCCTCAGCAGCAGCAGGCGAGTAAATCTGTACGCCAGGAATATCCCGTGCACCATCAGGGGGAGGAGAGATGCCAAGCGAGCCGAGGCCTGAGCATTGGCAGCAGACACTGGCACAAACACAGGCAGACAGGCACCAAGCATGGAAAGCCTGCACCGCAGTCATCCTCAGTGAAGCACAGCCAGCGCTGTCATCTGCCCACTGCAATCCTATCAAGTCCAATCAGCCAGCACACCATGAGATTATTTTAAAACCAGTGGATGGTTTAAGCCTTTAGAAAATGTCTTTTTTTGCCAACACAGGCTGAAACCTGAGAAGAGTGTATTAAAACTGTTGTAAAAAGGGGTTATCTGCAGTACTGCAACACCTCAGGACCATAGTCCTTCTGTTTCTGTTTTGTTCTTTACACAAAGATATTAAAGTTACACCAGAAAACTTGGCGTTTTGGCAGCTCTGGATGCAAATTCCACCTTCAGTACAAAGAAGCGATGGCATATAATATTATTAATCCCAGCCAAATCACAATAGCACACCGTATTTCCCCCACGTAGCCTCAAGTGCTATCCAGTGTTTTCAAGTTCCTAGATATCTGCTTGTGAGTGAGCGCAATGGACGTAAAGAAAATTGTGTCTGCATTTCTTGAATTACTTAGCATTTTGCTTGAAAAACTCTTATTCCTCTTGTCACTTATGATCCATGCACATCATTAATGACTAATTTAATTAAGTCTTCTCTTTTTTTGCTGCACAATGCAACAAAACTATCTACAAGAAGAAAAATACTGACTGAAGCATTTGCTCCTCCTAATGACGATACGTACATTTTGTGGCTCATTAATTCCATTAAATTTATCTATGTGATCTCAAAATAATAAAAAAGTGTTTAACAGAGCTGTTTTAACATATAAAGATCTGTGTGAGATGGCTGCTCACACTTAACAATTCTGGTTTAATGTTACTACTCCTCTTCTCCAACAGATTGGGGCCAGTAGGTCAACAGTGCTCCCAAAGCAAGAGTGCATTTCGTGTAAAGTGATGAGCTATCAAGCATTCACTGAGGCAAAGAGCAGGGGCCTTAATAAGAACAGAGACGGGAGTGTTCACCCTGTTCAGGGGTCAACGCAGTGGAACAGCTCATCACAGAGCCACATCAAAGGCCTGCCACAAACATCGATGGGTTTGGCCTCGTGCTGGGAAATTCACTGCTGCAATCATTCATCAGGCGCTGCACATGAAGGAGGAGAGCACGGACATTGAAAATAGGTTGTGGTTTACTCTTCCATATCTTCTCTTTATATTATTACAAAACTTTACACAGTCAATTGCTAATCTCCACATTTGAGTGGAACACAAAGGGACGAAACACCAAAAAATAAAAAGTTTTCTCATTCAAAAGGCATAAATAATATAAAAGACAAACTTTTTTCTTTAAAACAGATACATTCATATGAAATTACATTTTACTACTACAAAAAAATAAATAAGTCATCTAAAGAGTTTTTGATCTTTTATGAGAGTCCTCCCTCCAGCTCTTCTCTCTTTGCATTTCCCTCCATCTGGCTTTGTTTTCAGTCTCTTGTAGTCACTCTCTTTTCCCCAAGTCCCTCGACTTGGCACAGTCCACCAACAATGTTGCGTCCCTGTCCCATCAACATGCAGCGTCTCCGACTGTCCCATCACAGTCCTTCCTCTGTGAAAGTTCCACAGTTGACCTGCTTTCGATAAACCCTCCACACTGTAAACGAGCACGCTCGCGTGTGGGCTGCGTTCAGACCTCCTGTAGGCCGGGCTGGATCAGCTCTCCTGCCAGGCTGCTGTTGGAGATCCACCCAGGCTTTTCGTCACAGTCCAAGTCTGGCAGGCCCAGGCTCTCCCAACACACCACAGGCCCCTCTGTGTCCACGCACTCCAGCTCCTCCTCAGCTGCACAGGAAGAGTAGAGTCTTTGGTTTATTCTTCATATTAAAAAAGACAAGTAGAGATTCTGGAGAAGCCCACGGTGCAATTTGTGGTGATGCTGCATAGTTTGTCAGCATACAACATGGGAATTGGTAACGCTATAAAGACTGACTGTAGTAATAAGGCATGAAGAAGAAGAAAGTTCGATTTCACAATAGTGCTAAACCATGTGTCTGGAAGTAAATGTTTTCACTTGAGTCTGGTTGTATTGCCGTTATCTAAACTCATAATTTATACTAGTGTTTCAGTTCAAATATTATTCTAAACTTATCTGTAATTATAGAGTTTTTCAGACGAATAGGACTTTCAAACCGTAACCAAGGCAAAAAAGGGGGGTAAGATGTTGCAGTTTTCTATTGCATATTTATTATCATCAATACTGTACATTATTGTTATAATTAATCAACTGGTGCTGCATAACAAAGAAGTAAGAAAATACTAGATAGACAGAAAGAGTTAAACACACTGGAGGAGGAAGAAGAACACAATACTTCGTGGGCATTTGGAATGAAAATTTGTCTCACCAGTGTTGTCTGCTGGACAGTTTTCATTGTTCCCGACCAGACAGCAAGAATGCTGTGAGGGCGAGGACTCCTTGTTCTCGTCTGGCCGATGCCGCGCGTCAGCCTCCTGGTCGCCAGAGTGCGTTTGGCTGCCAGTGCCGTGGCACTGCGATGGAACCTGGCCTAGTGGCACCATCTCCAGTCCATCCTGCTGGCACGACGCCACACGGTGCATTAGAGGCAGAGTGCCGCTGGGGAAAGTGCCGTTGGTCTTGTTGTAACATCTGCTCAGAAACAGAGGGAGATGGAAAGAAAAGTGGGACACATTCATTTATAAGGTGCCCGTGTGTAGCTGAGTGCTCACCCAAAGATAACTTTCAGCAGGGCTTCACATACCACTCTGGTTCTTTCTCTCTGCAGATGTCTGTCCCGTTATCCGCCTTGTGTTAATACTCACACACTGTATGCTATCATGACAGCTCTAATACAACTGGAAAACTCTTGCACAGCTGCACAAAGCGTTTTCAACGTTTGAACCGGAGATTAAAGATCCAGCTCCACTGCCTCTATATAACTGTGACACACTGTGGTTACAGTTGCAGGCAGCAAGCTTCACCACGGTTCCCTGAACTCAGCTCTTCCTTTCATTGGTACGTGATTGGATGGTGACCACACCCCCCCCCCCTTTTCCCAGCAGCCGGAGGTAAATAAACACTAGGCTCATTAGGTCTGCTGGCTGGGTGCACACAGGATAAACTGTGATGCTGGGGACCCTTAAGTACATAAACAGGACTAGCAGGAGGCCAAGTGTGTGCATGTGTGTGTGTGTGTGTGTGCGTGTGTGTGTGTGTGTGTGCTCCTGCATGTGTTTCGTGCTGGAATGAGTCACGGGCAAAGTAAGATGCTAGTACTCAGCTGCATTTTATAAAACAAGAGCAATGTTTAATATTTAGAGCTTTATTCACATTCTGTTCCCACACAGCCAGAAATCTGAATATTCTAAATAAACACCAGTAGATTCCCAGATTTCTTGAAAAATTCAAAACAGAGGTGATGCAGGCCAGATGCCCACAGCGAAGTAACGCATCTCCATAAACACCCGCAGATCTAAAAGACTTCTTCTCTTACCTGTTGTTGTTGCAAAGGTTCTGACAGCTCATACAATCGGACGACTCCGTCTGTGGAAGAGCTGTGTACATGCCTCCACCCTGACGAGAGAAAATGCTAGGTTTAGCCATATTTCTACTAGCCACCCTTGATTTGACGTCCTGTTTCTAGACATGTGGAGTACTTTTTTTTCACACTCACGTTATGGTGGTGGTGAGAGTGTGGGTGCTCACAGTCCCGGGTGCTGTGGGGCAGGGTGCCATCGTGGCCGTGTGAGAACAGGCCACTGCTGCCGTTGAGCAGCGGCAAGCCGTTTGGGAGTTTGTGGTGGAGGTGATGGCATCCATTGTGTCCATAGCCCCCGTGGATGTTCCCACTGATGTGGCTGGTGCCAGGAAGCGTGGTGTAGTCATGAACATGGCTGTTTATGTCTGCTGACTGGTACATGTAGTCAGTGGGGTTACACTCTACAGCAGAGGGAGAGACAATAAAAGTTAAGATACTGTCAACTAAGCAAATTCTTCAACCTTATTACTTACTGAATACAGATTGACTGAAATGGAAATTTGTGTCTTTGCTGATGCTACAAAGTTATTTTAGAGTGAATTATGATAGAGCTTGGACTGAGAATATAAAGGATATGATAGATGGCTTTGAAACAAATTATGCAAATCTCACATCTGCCAATTGCACATTTTGTACTAGCACTGGTTTTAGTTTATCCATAAACTCACTGTGCATGTTGTTTTGCTGGCGATTTCTCCACAGACACATGGCAATAAAAGCCAGCAGGATAAGCACCATCACTCCCAAAACACAGCCCACAATCAGGTACAGTAGTCCTCCAGGAGGGCTGGGCGGCTCCGGCAGGTGAGGGCCCGGTGGGGTGATGGGATGCTGGTTGGATGATCCAGAAGACTGACGTGCTGCAACAAAGAGGCAGGAGGAGACATAAGGACTAGAAACACAACACAGTAAGAAACCATAAAATGCAGGCCATTGTTGTTGGCCTTATAAAACTCTGAACATTTATAATGTGTAATTATGGCGATCATACCCGTCATTAAAATTACAGCCTTCGCAGAAACATGCCTGGACTTCTGATAAAGTGGTGGTTTGGATGATTTACGACTCGATCTTTCTTGCGTGGCACACTTTGTGTTTTCTTACCTTTCGTCTCACAGATCATGACGTTGCTGTATTCGCTCTCGCCCCCGTCATTAAAGCACTGCATCTTGATATCATAGGAAGTCTCAGGCTGGAGATGTCCAATCATGTGCCAGTGTTTTACACCTGAGGAGGCAGGAGAGACGGAGACAACGGTGAGAAACCACTTCCTCTACAAGTCAGCGTTTACTCACACTGACTGTGTAAACCCTCAGTATTTCCCTCCTGCTCTTCATGTCTCACACTTTCACGGAGGTCATGTTCTTTCACGCTCTCTCTCTCTCTCTCTCACCCCCATTCACTCCCCTCTCTGCTTCAGTCCATCGCCCCCCCCCCCACGTTTCTCTACTCCGTCAGTTCCATGAGAGCTCAGACAGTTGTTTTACTCTAGTCAAGCTCCATATATGGCAGCTTCATATTTGTCCTGGCTTGCCTCCAGTATTCCCACTCCACACTGCCACACTACCGCACACAATCGCACCATTACGTGCTCTGAAAGCACAGATGAGACGACGACACAACACAGAAATGCTACATTTCCAACAAATGAGGCTGAAATAAGTTGCTGGTGCTGTTGTGTTTTGTTTAATATGAAGTATAATAAATCACTGCGTGTATGCAACATCTGTCCCAAAGTAGCTTTTAACTCTTGTAAGTGGAAACAATAAAAGAAATACGCTGCTAAAGCTAAATCTACTCTGCGCTGTAAATCAGAATCAATATAAAAGCAAACACAAGTTTGTGCTCAGTCACGGATTTCAAATATTAAGATTAGATTAAGTGAAAAGAAAAGGACAATAGAAGGCATGAAGGGTATGTTACTGAACTTAAATACACATTCACCAAGTGAAATGTGACTTTACCAGCAAGAAACATAAATTGCTACCAGTTACCAAAACATGGCATTGAGGGATTTGTCAGTCTGTCTGGTGACGTTTAAGTGAGGGTCTTCCACACCTACATTCGTTAAGACAGTCTAGTTAAAAATGAGTGCAGTCTATGTTTTGTGCTCGCCACAGTGTCGTTCTTAAAGCAAGAAATACCAAAGTAACAGTTTAAATCTTACAAAATATCTTCAACACTCAACGCTGTTTCACACCATTGTTTTATATAGATATTATATATGAATTTAATACACTGAACTATAGTCAGTGAAATTATCTTGAAAAAGTTACATGAATCTAACATGTAAAAAACTTTTTTAAGCTAGATATACGGGCGTCTTTCAACCTTCAAACCATCAAAACTGAGCTCACTAGGTACCTGGTCACAGAGACTTTTGAGGAGCCTGCAGACAGTGAGACGTACAGAAGGTAACGAGTTGGCCTGATTGAGACAACGACCCTCATTCCCTTCCTGTACCAGGCTCCACTGTTAGCATTCCACCCTGCAACTGGAGCCCCTAGCCTCTGTCCGGGCTCATATTTCAGCTCTGGCCCATGAGTTGGCAACCGTTTATTAAGAACAGGTTTCAGAAAGCCCTGCTGTCCAGGGACAGAGATTTCTATAAATCAAAGAACAGAAATGCCCCTCTTCACGACACCCGGCCCTTGACGCCAAGTGTCCATTAAGTTTATGTGAACAGCTTGAGCTTAACACCCGGGACGGGACGAAACTGTCGACAAACACTTTAAAACAGCATTACACTCAGTCTGCAGTACAAGCACAGATACACAAATATTAAAATGTGAACCTTCACCTACCTTCAACCACATCCCTTTTGTAGTCGCTGTCATTGTCGCTGTCTGTGGGCCGGTAGTAAATGTAGAAACCTTGGATTGGAGTGTTGTTGTTACTCGAGGGACTATACTAAACGGAGATGGAAAAAGAGATTATGTTAGACTACAGCAATCTGGTGGGCAATTATTACACAAAGAGCGGAAATTTCCGGCAACTAATGGCAGGCCTTGTTATCAGCAGATGTACAGGACTGCAAGCAAGATTGTGATTGCACTGTCTGAAGTTGAGGAAATAATGAGACCGTCTGAGGTTAAGTAAATGCGGGGAACCATCTGCAGCACAAACTGTTGTAAGGAGGAGAAACAGCCTTTAAAAATCACAACGTAGATGGACAGAGCCTCTTAATCTCTGCTAGAGCACAGCTCTAATCAGCACAGCCTCTGAGTTAAAGGTCTGATTGAGCCACCAGCAGCTCAAACATAGTGAACCAGTTGGAAAACACTACATTGATCTTTTTTTTTTTACGTCTGCAGTATACTGCTCTTAGTACTGAAACTGTAAGGTACTTGTAGTTTTCAATTTATAGACCAAAGCTGTAAATTTGACACTTAATCCCGGCTTGATTCTCAAAAAGGACGGCCTGAGAGCTGTGGCAAAGATGTGAAGGTACGACGTATTTAGTTTAGAGCAAAAATACTGTGTCAGAACAAAGTATCCCTTAAGTAAAGAAAATACTATTTTCATCCTCCATTAACCACCAGTCTTATGCATAATGTGTGTCTAAGCTGTACTCACAGTCCAGCGCAGCATGATCTGCGTGTCGCTGATAGCGTCCGTGGATGAGATGTGAGGTCCGACCACAGGACGGTCTGCCATACGTGGGCTGGCTTGTGGCACCTGGTACGGTTTCGAGGGAATGCTGTGGGGACTCTCGCCATACAGATTCATGGCTACAACCCGAAACTTGTAGGTGGAACCTGAAGAAAGACGCAATGAGAACGACAATGTTATAAAGTGCAGTGGTACTAAGCAATGTTTTTGTTTGAAGCAATGAAATATGTATCATCAGTCTGGATCAAGGCCTGTTGATCCAGAGATTAAAAGAAAAAGACAGATGAGGAAGCCAGTCATCAGATAATCATTTCAGATCTGTGCTTCATCCTGTGTTTTCTTTTTTTCACCGAACTGCAGAGAAAGTTTTGAACTAAGCGAAAACTCACCAGGCTCCAGACTGCGAACTTCCACAGACAGCTTGAGAGGTGAAATGTTATCTGCGGCCACAACCCATTCCGCGCTGCGGCCACGTCTGTACTCCACACGGAAAGCTGTGATCGGAGAGCCGCCATTGGCTCTCGGGATCCAGGTGACATACACCGAGCTTTCAGTTGCCATTGAGATGGTGGGGCGATCAGGGGCCTCCGGCACTGAGTCAAAAACAGATAATATAAAGGAAAAACTTTAAAGTGTGAGCAGGCTTCTGTGAATCCAATTAAGAACACACGGCACAATAAGAACTGGCAACTGCATCCCACCTCGTGTAAAGATGGAACAAGTTAATAGAGAACGGTGAAGCGGCATGCCGTGGAGGAATGTGTACTTACTGCCTCGGCTCTTAGCCATAAAGTTAGAGAGGGAAGTAGCGAGTAAAAGAGAGAGAAACAAGGGTTAGTGAAAAGACTAATGGGAATTTCAGCATGTAGGCCTGATTGTAATGCACGCACAACATGCACACACACACACACAGACACACAAATACAGATACGAAGATCTGACCCTAAAGCCATGTGCAGTCTGCTTACAGCATCCCTCATCCACAGAGTCATTACAGGGTGTCAACTATAGTTTCATTGTTTGCACTCAAAAGCACAAAGAAACAAAGCAGACCACATTCAAATATTAAGCTGTCTGGTCACAAACTGTCTACACAATAGAAAGACCCATAACTTCCTGTGAAACATCCCACAGTCATCATCTGTACACAGTCCAGCAGCTGCAGCAAGTTTCCAGACAGTCAGCGACTGTGTCTACACCTACCTCTGTCATGTATAACAACTCCAAAGTGTGTGTTGGGGGTTTTGTCCTCCGGAGCTTTCGGGGGCATTGAGATGACAGGGGGCTTGGATGGATTCTTGTTGGGGGAGATGCTCTTCTCTGAGAGAGGAAGAAGAAAAGTTGAAAGTAAGAAAACGAGGCCTAACAGGTCTTCAGGGCTATCAGTTCCACCAAAAGCACATGGAACACCTCCGGATGTTGGCTCCGAAATCTCAAATTTCCTCCTGGTTTTCAGAGCTGTTCTGGTTCCATCAGGGTGGGTTTCAGGTTTCCACCAGAAAACTCTGCAGCCATGACTTAACTGTTTAGCTGCCTGGCTGAGTGAGTGAGTAACATCTGCGTTAACGCTTCACAACATAAAACAATACACTATAAATGTATGTTAAATCTAATATACAGTGCAGTGAGAAATGAATAAAAACTACTTTGACAATTCACAAGCCTTCCTGAGGATACGTCTTCTTAGGGACTTGTTTTGGCGAGACTGGGACCACATCTCAACAAAAGAGCCTGGTTTTGGCCTGTTTGGCATGTTTTTGGTCCTGGACCATTTTGTAAAAGACCCACACTTGGGATACAATCATTTCTGAGGTTCTTAGCAGTATTTTACATATTTCTGACTAAGGAACATTTAGTTAACCCTGCTATTATAAAACATTGTTTTGGAACATTTGCAGTTGATCTTTTTTATGGTTTAAAAACACAAAAACATTCACTCTGACAATGGATCTGATCATTATTATCGCA
>JAUBNQ010000005.1:3836579-3854883 GCA_032353495.1 Ctenopoma kingsleyae | reverse complement strand
CTGTAACTCAAAAACGCAATGTGCTTTGTATATTTTTCTGCTCTCATGAGACTGCTATCGACGGAGAAAAGGATGCATGTCTCTGCTATTTCTGTGATAAATTTCCACCTGAACATCTGCTGAACATCAGCGCTGAACGTAGAATCCAGAAATGACCAGGTGCTCTTTAATTCAGAGGAGCTGACACCAGAATCTGACATTTACTGCTGATGTTTTAGGCAGCTGAAATATTTCTCCTTTTTTCCTCTTGCACTGTTGGAAAAGAGGGTAAAGTTGTGTCTACCACTTATTCCCAGGGATACGATAAGAAACACTTAACAACCTAATGAACTCAGGCATTAAAGTACACTACTAACAACAGTACTTTTAACATTCTGTGCTAGTACTGACCCTTGCCGGTGCGGAAGGTGAGCATGGCTGGCTGGCCCTCGCCCGCTGCACTTCGAGCAACCATCAGCACCTCGTAGAGACTGGAGGCCTCCAGCTCTGACAGCCGCAGGGTCTTCTCGCTGCCAGGGACACGAACCGTATGCCAGCTCCCCACCACTGTTCCCATTTCATCGACCTAACACACAGACAGACGGCCACACACACAGACAAATACAAACACATGACCGTAAATGACAGCAAGAAAAACAAAATCATCTGTTTGTCTATAATGCTCAAAGTTCTGTGTCTTTCCGTGCCTGAATAATGACAGGGAACAGCTTCACAAACAATGCCTGTGAGATTTCTGTCACAGTTTCCAGCTCCAGCAAAACCGAACACGCTGCCAACAAAGTCTTAACTAGTATCATGCAGTTTTATAGTCAGACTGAGCTTATTACTGAAGCAAACACAAGACTTTAAAGAGGAAATGACCAACATTTCAGTCGGTCCAGTTCCTCACCCTACCTGCTTTATATAATGAACAAATTACATTC
Organism: Ctenopoma kingsleyae; assembly: GCA_032353495.1. Classification (NCBI taxonomy): domain Eukaryota; kingdom Metazoa; phylum Chordata; class Actinopteri; order Anabantiformes; family Anabantidae; genus Ctenopoma; species Ctenopoma kingsleyae. Next base: position 3,853,960 of record JAUBNQ010000005.1, on the reverse strand, counting down.
GCCTGTTCTCGGCTGGTTTAAGCCAAAACCAAAACCACCAAAAGGAAAGGTCATGGGTTTGTGGTGAAATCTAAATCTCTTTCTAAGACAATGGCAAAAAAGAACTGAAACATAACAGGAAGTTTTGATCTCTTAGAACAATAGTTCACTGTGACTCACCTTACGATATTTGACAAAATAGGCGTTGATTGGACTGCCTCCGTCACGACCGGCCCTCCACTCCAGGTCATACACATCGGGCTTGTGAGTCTGAGGCGGGCTGGTGATGATCGGCGCCTCTGGAGTAGGGCGGTCGCCGCTCCTATCAGACGGCAGATTGATCGCGTCGACGTCGTCTTCAGCCGGGAAGCGCTCGTGGCCCTCGTCGCTCTGCATGGGGTGAAGCGAAGGTGAAGCCTCCAGCAGCACACTGGCAGTAGAATCCAGCTGTGGCTCTGTCACTGAGAAAAATCAAAGATGATTATGAAAAATAGCCGACGTTGTTTTAACCTTGACATTACTACAAAGTTACTACAGCACTAAAATGCTCATTTTTGTATCACAACATACTCTTATATCCTTAAATGCATCTGGTTGGTTAGTATAAAAATTATAATAAAAAAGGATCCTAAATAATATACTGCGTGCACTTAATACAAAAACTGTATGCTCCAATATATTTTTGCTGCAGATGAATGTCACCTTATTGTACATATTTGGCTTTTTGGTCTAGGTCGTGCTGTGTTTTGGACAGCATCACTAGAGAAAGTGCAGCTTAAATAAAGACAACAGTGTTACTCAGGCTGATTAACAGAGGTGGCCCCAATAGTCCACAGGGGACAACCAGTGCTGGTAAGTTTTCCATTTGGAACGAGTCTTATAATCTACATAAAAAAACAAGAAAAAACTGGATCTCTGTAGCACTACATAATCATGCTTTGTTTGTTTTTTTTTTTCTTAAATCTTTGCAAGAGCCAGAGCAGTCCACCTGGGCAAAGCATACAAGCCAGCAACTTTATTATAGTCGACACCAGTTTGGCAGAACTTCGACGGAATTTTTCACGGACTGCAGGACACTAAGCACAGCCCATGAAAGCAGGGACTGGTGGACTCGAAACCACATCACTGAGGTCAAAGAGCACAGGAATTGAATGTTGTAACTTAAACAAGTGACTAAGGAGCTTGAAGCAGCAAAGCATGGCCCACAGGGGCACACCGCAGGATCCTGGGTCCAGTTTAGCTGTTTCTGGTATATGTGGTACCGGTGCACTTTGTAATCCAAACAGGCCCGGAGCTGGTAACACTAGACCCAATCCTGGGACTGCGGCCAGCTGCCACACATTCCACATGCCGACCATTAAAATACCGGAGAGAATCAGATCCCAGCACCACATCCAGTCCTGCACACTCTCCCACTCCTTCTCTCCCTCTGTGTGCCACCGCTCTCACCTCCCTACAGCTCCAGCTCATAGCTCAGCCACATGTTTGGCTCCTCCTCCAACACACTGATACAGGAGGAGGCAACTGAGGCCACAGTGTCATATACTGTGTATTGAGTAAGTGTTACTACACCTGGACAGAGATATGCTGCCAGTCTGTCTCAGGAAAAGGTCAGTCCATTAGAGAATACCTGGGAGTAAATCACGAAGGATTACCTGCAGAGACGAGGTAATTTCAACATTTTTCCCCCAAGTGAACCTCGAAAGAGTTCATGAAGTGAGCAGGAAGTGGCTGATTCCTTTACAACACCTCTAGTTTTTCATGATAGAAAAAAATAAGTTGCAGTATATACTAACATTTAAAAAATCTTAACTAACCCAAATGTTGGTTCGTTTTCTGGGAATCAGCTGAAATAATCACTTAAACGCTAGCTGTGGCTACTGCAGAGGTGCTATCATTACCATCTAGAAGCAGAAAAACAGTGTGTGTTGATGGGAATGACAGGGAGCACACAGCCAATCACATGACAGAATAAGGACACCACATCTCCCCTGTGGTATATTCCACTTAACAGATGAAAGAGGGGAGTTGTCATGGGGATGGAAACAACGATAGCAAACAGAGAAGAAAACATATTTCAGACTGCTGTCTGTGATGAATGATAATAACAGACCACACGATGCTTTGAATGCAAACAGATTTGAATACGTTCTGGTGCCTGGTACCTAAAAAACAACTGACCACCTCTCCTGCATGTCCAGCTTGTCATCTTCACACTCATTTCTGTAAAAAACATGGTCTGCAGCAGAAGATATTAAAGCTCATTCTTCTCCTTTAGCAATTTTTTTGTTAAGCCTATTTGATTTGTGCTCCCCATTTAGCACATGAAGCTGTATTAATCATTCTGCAGACAGAGGGGAAAGCTCAGAAATGGGGCCCGGGTGAAGAGCGGCTGGGGAGGAAGAAAAAGGGAAGGCTTGGGGGAGAGTGTCGGAGGAGAGGGAGGGTTGTGATGTGTTAATAAATAAAAGCCAGTTGCGTATGATGTTGACAGCTGGGTGGTCTGATCCTCGTCATAACCCTCCACGGCTACTCCTTACATTCCAGCGTCCGGGGGCTTATCCCCGACGGCGTGCACAAAGCTCACTCTCACGCTCAAGCTCAGTTCAAGGCTCAGGAGAAGGGCGGTCTTGGCCAAAACCCCTCCTACTAGCCCTCAGAAAAACATACACACACACAAATTTGCACTCAAGGCAAGGACTCCCCACAGATACAGTATGTGCAGGCCCACAGAGAAACACCTTTCCAACACTACCAAAAGTGTTGGAAAGGGCTGGTCCTCTTCATGTGATGTCTTCAGGTTTGCATGACTAACACTCTAGTGCTAGACATCGAATCATTTATTGCCTCAGTAGTTTGTAACCGCCTCAGTGGGTTTACAGATTTACTAACTAATACAACATAGATACATACCTGACTGTGTCGTAAGTATTCCACATGACTGCGCTGAGCCAATGCCGTTGTCCAGCAGACACTGATACACTCCCTCATCCTGTGGCGTCACGTCTTTTATAACGAGCGAGGATCCGGAGATCTGAAAGCGCTGTGATGGAGCGATGGGATCGGCGTTGAACAGCCAGGTGACGTTCGGAGATGGGTTTCCTCGTGCAGTGCAAGCGAAACGAGCCGAGGAGTGAGGAGAGACAAGCTGGTTGGTCAGGCCCCCTGTGATAGACACAGGCTCTGTGGAGGAAAAGGGCGAAATACTGACCTCACTACAAGATCTGCTGCAAACAGTCCCCGCATAAAAAAAACCTTTATTTCTTTTTCTTACCGAGAACATTCACAGTATAGTTAGCGCTGACAACAGTCCCCTGCTCAGTCTCAGCTGTACAGGTGTAACTCCCTTCATCGCTTCTCGTCACCTTATCAAAGGCCAGGTTGTTGTTCTGTCTTTGATGAGAAGTCCTTGGTGTGACCTCCTTACCATTCTTAAACCATTTTGCAGCTGGTACGGGACTACCCGAGATGACGCACTCCAGCGTCAGCGGCTGAGACTGCTGCACCGAAACAGTCACTGAGGCGGTGGGGTAAACTATCCGCACTGACGAGGAGTCTGAATCTAAACCCAAAAAAACACGTTAGCAGTTGATAACATAAACTACAACTAAGATATGAACTATTCATTAATTAAATGAGATGTTATCAGACTTACGTTTCACTGACAGCTTAGTACCATGAGGCTGCATGACAGTGTCGCCAGTAACAGGGTTGTATGCACCACATTTATACGTGCCCTGATGCTGGGCTGAAGTGGAAACAATCTGCAGGTTTCCAGAGGGAAGAACTAAATAGTCATCTGAAAAGAGAAAGACAACCAGCTGTATTATACACACAGGCAAGTGTCAGGGTGCAGGGAGGGAAATGGATGAATTATTCAATAACGTTGTACGTATGATTTTATATGACAATATTACAATATTGTGAAGTAGTACATTGCAAGTTCAACTGACAAAACAATTTACTGACTGACTGACTAAATGTTCTTCTTATTAATTTACAACATGCGCAATGGAATAACAGTAAAAAATATATTAACCATATAACTAATGATCCTTATCTGTAGAAATGCTATTGTTACAACATGATATTAAAGAAAACACAGTTTGAATTGAAGTAATTCAAAATGCAAGAAAGAAACTTTCATACACACCTGTTGACGCTTCTATCCATTCCCCTCGTACTCGTAGTCTAGGAAGTGCTGGAGGGACACTGTGCGGCAGGGGACACTCTATTAGACCTGTGCTGCCTTCCTGCACTGATAATGACCGCCGTCTGCCATCTTCATATTCTGATATTTCTGCGTGGACGGAGAAGAAGAAGACTGGGTCAAATACTTATCAGACGTTTAACATGTGCTATGAGTATCAGCGCAATCGTGAACACCGGCCAAGAGTGCTACTTGGGTTGAGCTGTTTGTGTTGGATCACTGGGTTTGTTTATTGTTGCAGTGAATGATTCTAGTCAGCCGGATACAGTTCCAGATCAGGGTCAACCCCTTAGTGTAGCGTCCAACAGCAAGCAGCATCCCAGCAGGGACATAACACTACACAGGAAAGCCCAAGGCTCATTAAGGATACTGGTCAAGAGGCATCTGGAAGGGTGCCCGAGTAAAAATTCCTTCTGCTTCCTTCCCCACCACCACTCAGCAGCAGGCAGCCGTGGTCAGGCGTTGGATTTAAGTGTTCAGCACTCACAAAATGACCTTCCCCTTCTCAAGGCAACTTCCTCTTGTTGTTTACGCCTCTGCTTTGAAGTGAGAAGTTTGCACAGAAGGGTAATTCTCTGTATCCGTACCTGCTACGGCCACACGTGCGAGGCGGCTGGCGATAGCTGGCCCGTGGTCTAAGCGTGCCACACACTGATACAGCCCAACGTGGCTAGGCTTAAGGGAGGAGATGGTGAGGGAGGTCCCACTGAGCTCCACACCAGGCAGGCTGCCCCGATCCAGCGGAAGGCCTCTGAAGCGCCAGGAAACCACGGCTGATGGCGGACTTACTAAGCAGCGCAGGCGAGCGACAGAGCCCTGACTCTGAACCAAAGAGTCAGGCTCCGAGCGGAAAGACGGATATTGAGCTGAGGAAGGAGCAGAGGAAAACAAGTTCAACATTTTGAATCAGTAGCTTTGTTATAGATGTTTGTTTATCACAAATGCAGTTATATTTTTGCCTCCAGAACAACACGATGTTGGTGATTAAAGAGAAGCAAGAGACATATCTGTTGTACAATTTCTCACTCACTGAGATACAGTGAGTGAGAAATTGTGAACTGACCCCTTAAATGTGCAATATCTCAGGATGAGCATCTGTGTTGTATTTTTTTTTGGCTAGCGTTCACATTTATAACCTTTACCTTATTAAGTCTGATTTTCAGGAGGTGCCAACCCTTGTTTTGCCTGCCGTGATGGTTACATGCTAACTCTCATTAATGCAGCTTCAAGAGTATGACAACAACTTACATGAGCAGCTGATAAGCAGAGACTGGCTGAGACACAGCACAGTGGACAGGAGGACCCTTAGGCCACTGTCCATGGTGCACTTTGACCCCTGTCAGCAGCCGTGTTGCCCAACACGTATCCTCCTGTCTGTTCAGCAGACCTGCAACACAGAAGAGAGGAGAAACACATCAAACCAGAGCTCTGCATGGACACATGACAGCATCCAGACAAGCAGAAGACGAGCTGAGACAGAAATAAAAAGGTAAAACAAGCTGTATGGGGGGGGGGATTTCAAAAAAATGAATGTTCCAAATGAATCCTGTATGACAATCACTCTAATCTTCATGACACATCCTCTTTGCACACTCCTTGATCTCCACCTCCCACCCGCTCTTCTGACCCCTCTTCTCACCCACTGTAGTGTCTCCACAGAGGCTGGAATGTCCAGCCACTCTTCCCCCCTGCTTCTCTCTCCCACTGGGCTGCTGAGATCTCCAGCTAATGGAGTGGCTGTGGAGAGACTGCAGCCTCGCTCTTAATATCACTCTCTTGTCACACTGCGTTGCTTCCTCATAGGTTCACTGTAGCCTGAAGTGCAGGCACAGACACACACAGGGAGACAAGAGAAGAGCCAAAGGGAGAGACAGAAAAGGAGTGGAGGGCACGTAATTAGGAGCATTCCTCTATCCTTTGCAACCCGACCCCCTCCAACTGCGGCACCTTCTCCTCCTTTTTCTAAGAATAATCCGGGCAAGCTTTGATCCCAGGTTCCTGGTTGGTAACCAGGGTTTGAGCCTGATGCCTGAGGGACAATGGCTGTCCAGCTGTGATATTCACACTGGCGCTTTGGTGGCTCTCAGACATTAGCAGAAAGGCCGACCACGGCTAGAAGGTGGGTCAAATTAAAAGGTTTGTGTCTGGGTGGGATCAGTGAAGCTGAACAGGTTTCTAACCCTCATTCTCTAACCCAAACATTGTTTCATGTGAGTGACAATTAAGTAGGTCAATTTGTTTAGCCTCCTCTCTGTGCTGTAGTAAGGTTTAGAAATGACAAATTAGTCCCTGTGGGCAACGGTTCAATTAATTTGCTGATTGCGTTTCTGTAAAGACATGGAAAAAACTGCCAATCACAACTTAGTAGATTCAAAGATATCCACTTCGCATTGCTTTGAACAGTTCAAAACCTAATGACATTCAATTTACGATTATATAAAACAGAGAAAAGCAGTAAATTTGGACAATCTGGAGCAAGCATGTTCTATATTTTTTTCTTGATAAATGATCTAAACAACTGATCCAAACTGTTGTCGAATCATTTTCTGTTTATTTACTAATTGTTTCAGCAATAACTGAGTGATGCTCATGGGACGTTTGTCTCTCTATGATCTAACCAATGAGACACAGATGCTTTATTCATGTACTTATTCTCACTCTCTGTCTCTGTCAGAGGACATCTTAAGAGGACGAGGAGGAGGAGGAGGAAGAGGAGGAGGAGGAGAAGAGAAGAGGCAGGAAATAATAAACTCTCCAGCTCCTGGCTCACATCTCCTTCTCACCCTGAGGTCAAAGGTCAGCAAAGAGTAGAGAGAGAGAGAGGGTGAACCAGCGGGTGTCTGGTGGCCCTGGACCAGCCCCCAGAGGTCAAATCCAGCTCTCTCTGTTTCACACACACACACACACACTTCCAATTTCACTGTTTTACACACATAACTAACTACTCTGCAAAAAAACTGGAGTAAACGTGTAGAAACTGGTAGATATAACCACACACTGCTTCCTTAATAGCTCAAATTTCAGCAACAATCTGTGCTTTTGACTCTTTGCTCTGACTGAACATGATACATTATGAATGTGATGTGCCCTTTGCATTTCAGGCACCAGTTTAAATATGTGTATGCTCATTCAGGCAGATCAAACCCACATCTTGCAGGCTAGCATTTCTCCATCCCACGAGTTGCAACAGGCCCTTTGCACACTGCCCCCATGTCATCGGTGGAAACTATCTTTCTCCCTCTGCCGGAATAATGATATATAATTACAATAATAACAACAGTGCTATAAAAATGCACAGCCCAAGCGCGGGCACATTGGCACATGATACGAAGAGAAACCAGAGCCAATTTATTCTTTATCTACATTTCTCTTTCTTGTTTTAGCCAGTTACTTCCTCCCAGTGGGCGTATCAGTCGGCCACTACAGCTTCAACTGGATGCCCTTGTGTAAACACACACACAGCTGCTTATCTGGCCCATAGATCTGGCACAAGGAGGAAACACAGGGGCATCATTCCCACTTATCTGTTTGGCTTTACTCTGACATCCGCCACCATGAAGCTGCCCCATTGGAGACACTGTGAGGATATCTTGTATCCCTCATCACACAAAGTCGTCCCAGTGCTGGCAGCACGGATCACACGGAAAGGCTAGTCCTTCTGCCTCCTGAGCAGACACCCAGACAAAAGCTGGAGTAGCCCTTTGACAAAGGGGAAGTCCCTGCCAAATAAAGTGTGATGGGCCCGAGAGCTGTCTTATTTGGTCCACTGTTGACCCACCTCTCTCATTCTTCTGCTCTCCTTCTCAAAACTCCAGACTGTACACTTAAAGGAAAACAATCCTGTGTTCCAGATTTCCTCTTCCTATCCCAAATCTAATATTGCGTTACTCTCTGTTTTTCCACTTTTTTTGGAGAGGAATAGTAATTCTGAAGGTGGGATCAACCAGCTATAAATTGAAGAGACATCCTCCCAACAAAAGACGTACTGCTGAAAGCTGATACACATACACAGGGACGATTTGGGGAAAAAATGAGGTTAGTGTCAGCAAGTTCAAGTGGAAACGTTCCTATTTTAGGGGTATGGGGGTTGACCCAAGTATATATATATGAAAAATGTTTGACGGACACCTGGCTTGAGTGTGTGAAAGCAAGAAAAAAATGTCTCTTTACACAGCCTGTGTCAGTAACACCATTTTCTTTTTCTTTTTTTTTTTTTTATCTGTCATGTTCCCTTGGAGGGAAATCCATAAAAGAGGTACACTGAAAGGCATCACTGTTATTAGCCCATCTTGGGAGTAATACAAAACTCAGATAGACACAGGAATAGCACCATCTATCCCCTTGTAGGACAAGAGGGATCCCTGGTGATGACACAAGAGAAAATAAACACACTGACAGGCTGCCCTCAGGGAAGGGAAAGTAGTTTGAGTTCTTGGAGGTGTTAGCACCTGCGCTTCTTTTTTTGGCCTCCTCTCTACAGGAACTACTTAAAGCCCCATTTGCCCCCATATAGGGCTAGCCCATATCCTTGTCATATTGGGTAAACAGGGACAAAAGCAATGCAGCGGAGCATCAAAGACCTGGAGGGCAGAGGAAGAACAGGTCACAACTGGTGCCGCTGACTGAGGCAGGGGCCCGGGCTCTCCACTTCACAAGACTGCACAGCTGAATGAAAGCCACCAGCAAACAGCTCCAACGTTGATTTGACAACAGGGGTCGATAATGACTGCTCCATCAATCAATGCTAGACGACGAATCCAATAAATCAGACGTTTATCTTTAAAAGAATAGAGAGCTGTAACAAATACCTGGGACTGAAGGAAGCTTGGAATTAGTGATAAAGATGTTAACGGTAAGGAAGCAGCGGGGTGTAAGAGAAAGAGCAAGTCTTTTCTGGTATGATGGTCTAATCTGACCTGTGTTCTGTAGCTGATTCCCATGCTATACCCCAAACCTGTCTACACTCGCCCCACATCTCACTGACAGAGGATCTGCAGCACACACATTCCTCAGCTCCACAGAGAAAGACAGAGAGAGAGAGACGGACACACTGAGAAAGACACACAATGGTGGCAATGGGGGTAAGGCATACAAGAGAAAATAGAAAGTGGTCTCTGGGAGAGTAGGGTATGAAGAGGTAAAACATTCAGTGGGAGTTGAAAAGTTGCCAAGCCCTGACATTTCTCCTCCCTTTATATTTGGCTCAGAGATAGAGACGTACAGATAACGTCTGAGCTCACATCCATATCTGCCAAAACTGATGATTCAGCCCAACTACATTCAATACGCCCCACTTGGGAAGGGCCTCCAGAGAGAAGAGACTCCAGGGGTCCATTATGGGCTTCTGCTGTTGGTCTGGGCGAGCCCACTGAGGCAGCCCAGGGCCACAGAGGAAACTAATGAGTGGAAACACTGGGCCTCTGGTATGGCCTAACTCTGTCTGATTAAAGACTGAGATATTATTAAAAATGGGACAGACTTAGAGGAGGGGAGTGAGTTAAACAAAGGGAGAGAAAGACAGAAAGAGAAAGAGAGACATGATTTGGAATCAACTAAGGGCATTAGGACAGAAAAGAAAAGAGGTCTTTTTGTTTCACAGTGAGATGTAAGGACAAAAATCACATTGGAGAGTCGATCTATAATACAGAATGACTGACCTCAAGTCTCCTCAATAAATCATTCAAACTCAATGTGAATGCAGAAGACAAATGAGATACATCTTCAAGGACAGTCTGCTTTTCAGACTGCCGTCTCTCTGTGCATCTGCAGAAGGACAGAGCATCAGCAGTCCGGGAGGCGCAGGGTGATGGCGGGGCCAAGCGGGTCCCAGAACTCTGCGACGCCACAGTCCCGACAACACCAACGTAGTGTGGGATCAGAAGAGAAGAAGAATGAAAGGAGAGGCCCCCGGGGATCAGACAGTCACATCCCACAAAGCCCTGTTTACCAAGGACACACATGCCCCCCCTCTCTTCCTCTCCCCAGTGCCTCAGTTCACCAAAGCTTGACCCTCCCAAAGTGCCAGGGCCGGGACCTGGGAGACAGCGCTAATTCTACCCCGAGGCTTGTTGGCCGAGGACACAAACAGAGAGCTGAGAAGGGAGAGAAAGGGAGGGAGGTAGAAAGACTGAGACAGAGGGGAGAGAGTGGGGACTGAATGGTACAGTATGAAAAACCCATCTTAATTGGAGATTGTTCTGCAATGTCTTGTTTTTCCTGGGAATATGTGAAGGGGAGGGACAGGAGGGTGGGGAGGTATGGTTGTTTCCCAAGGTCCTGAACAGCAGGATTAACCACAGGGGCGAAACTCAATAGTGGCCTCGGACACTGGAAACAGATCCCTGGGTATCACCACCATACAAGGCCACCTCGAGACCTTTTGCAAAGCGCATGTAACTAACAACCCTACCCCATTGTCGAAGCTCTCTGGGCCCTTCCGGCTGATTTCACAGGCCTTTCAGACCACAGGGTAACGTCTGCTCAGACGAAAAAGGTAATTCTGATGGAAAGGAGGAATGCACAAAAAGGCCTTCTTGCCCGCAGGGTGTGTTACAACACTGATCTTCAACATGTGCCAAGACTGTGATTCCTCACACGGGGCGAGAGAGGAGCTGGGACTGTGCAGCTGTGGCACAGAAGGCCACAGACCAGCATTCCTCAATATCAGCCCTGATTAAAGAGATGAGAGGAAAACGCGTTAATGCAGGGGAGGAGAAATGATCACGTTTGCCAAATGTCTTGAAAATGTCCACCTTCTCTGGGGGGGGGGTCAAGGCATTATCTGTATTTTTAAATTCTGTTGTGTGGGCTGTGAACTATGGGCATTCAGTGATCTGATCCAGCTGCCCCCGCCCCTACTCCCCTCAGTGCAGTCTCCCTTCCCTCCCCGACTCTCCTGGATTCCATCACTGCCCGTGTCTCTACAGCAACAAGCAGCGTAGACGCAGACAAAAGTTTCTGTTCAGTCTCCTCCTGATAGATCCCTGGCTGCTGACCAAAAGTACTTTCAAACTAACACATATATTAAATAGTGTAATTTCAAACATGTGCGACACAAAACAAAACGACAGGGTGTCCAAACAGATACTGACAAGAAAGTTAGTTTTACAAAGTTGGTAATTTAACTAACCAGAAATAAACTGGGCAGCCTTCAGGGTGTTTGCTTCGTCTTTGTTTGTCACTTGAGAGGCGTGAGAAAAAGGGTATTTTCATTTTTCAGAATGATAAATTGACCCTGCAAATATAATGGAGTGATGGCTGCGTACTCACGGGAAGAGGGGGGGGGTGGGTGTTTTGGAGCAGAAAGCCTTGCCTGACCTCCACAGCTAGCCAGCAGAACAAAAAATAAACACGTAAAAAGGTTAAAATATAATTAGCTTTTTTCACCAATACCACAAATCTCTTGCAAAACCCCAAACAAACCAGCTCCCTTGTACATCAGGTTTGAGGACCCAAAGATAAATATGCAGACCCAAACAGCGTGCAAATGCTTTATTTAGTTTGTCTAAATGTTTATCCGTCTCGCCTTGTAACACTTCACGCTTGTTGTACGGCAATTGGGTGATCGCAAAACAAACTAGGTGGTGATACGTCAACACACATATCATCTGAGTTTCCACTTCTGGCTCTTGGTCAAAGCATGAAAAAGCTCTCCAACGTGTTCAGGGTCCAGGCTGCTCATAGCTGCCGCGCTGGAGGTGAGAAGAGCGGCTGACAGATGACGTAGCGCTCCGACGCAGCCAAGAGAAACACAAGCTCATGACAACAGGAAAACACAGCAATAATACAGAAACCATGGCGTATGCTAACTCTGTGCTCTCTTCATGGAGGTTTTGTGTGCTTGCTACTGTCGACCAGCACCTCAGAGAGATGTCTGTGATTTATTTTGCAGGATTAAAATCAGTCAAACTTGAGATGTGTTCCCATTTATCACAAGGCAGAAATTCAGGACGTTGAGTATCTGCTCCACCTCAAAACATTCCCCCAACAATGCAGAAGGCTGGACCAACCATAAATTGTATCCTTCTGACTTGTATTCCTTTGCCCACTTTGAATATCTTTTATAAATAAGGGGTTCCATTGCTCCCAGAGGGGACGCATTTCGGAGGAGGGAAGGCCCAAAATGGCACCCATAACCACAGGCCCGGAGTTAGGCAGCAGCAGTACCCGCACTGCCTCACACTCTGATCTGGGAGAAAAACAGCCCTTCAAACAAGTAGCCTGTTTGTCAGCTGCAGAGGAGTGCCAGCCACTAGTTTTGCCTTAATATAGTCTTGCTGATCCTTGCGCTGGCTTTTCAACAGCGAACACATTCTTGTTCGCAGAAAACCCATGTCAGATGTGACTTATTGGTTCAACATTTGAAATAGAAAGTTGTGGTTGCTCACAGTTTCAAGAAGAAAAGACACTAACTCTCGGGGCCTGTGCTGAGGCGACCGACTAAGTCAGGCGCATCTTGTAGGGTCAGTTACAGGAAAGGAAAAAGAAATCAATCTTGCAAACAGGAAGACGCTGGGGATGCAAAAAAAAAAAAAAAAAAATCCCCATGCATGTTTTGCAGTATTTTGCCGTGAGAGCTGTCAGCAAAGGTCCGGTTCAGAAGTTCATTCTCTGAAATCTTCCCTGGAGCTGCGGAATCGTTAAGAAAACTACACAAGACAAGGCTGCGGAACAATGGGTCTCATCGTGTATTTGCTTGACAATTATGAGAAAAATAGCTGTTTTTGGCGAGAGGCGAATGTTGTGTAAAATGCCACGTCAGCCCCTCCTGGGGAACTTTATATTCTCTCTCATACACGTGGTGTTCTGTATCATGTTGAAGGCACATACTATACTAAAACTACACAAGCCGAAAACCACTCAGTCGAATGACTATGAGCACATAACAAAAGACATTTACGAAAAGACACACACTGCAAACCGTAAGGCACAGAAAGACTTGCAGCTTGCTTCAAACAACTCAGGGCCAAAGTATTTTGCAGTTTGTCGTAGTCTTTTGATCTTTTCATCAAGTCTACCAGCTATGTGTGACATCTGAGCCAAGCCTGCAGTACTTTTTCCCCTTTTTCCAACAATAAAAATCACGGTTTCTATCAAAGTATGTCCCGTGTCACACAAACTGGTCTTGTCCATCTGTTGTTGAGGTATTTTCAGTGTCTTTAGCTGCCTGGACAGTGGTTTTTTTCTCAAAGCGCCGTGTGTGGTATTGGTTTACATTCCCTTATCATTTTGAGAACACAGACATATATTTAGTTGAAGTCTGTATTTGCATCACATTAACAAAAAACAAACCGGCTTCAGAGCAGAAGCAGACATCCCCGTCCTGCCTATCTCCAGCCTGCACAGCTCCGTCCCGCTGCATTTCGGTGGCTGGCTGGAACATCTGTTTCTGCTGCGCCAAAAACTATTTGTTTGTCTTAAGAATTAAGACCTGATGTTTCTCATTTCATTTCTTAAATCTCTCAAAAGTCGTTATCCAGTTTCAGGTCCTTAAAGGTTCTGAATTTTTGGAAACTCAATACGACCGCCTGTTGAAAGCTGGTGTACGCGCTGGAGTGCAGTCAGCTCACTTTTTACATTTTAGACGAGTTGTCGGAGGAAGCATGCGGCCTATCTGTAACCTCCGAGAGTAACGTGCTTGCATAGTGCAGAGAGTGCCGGGCTGATATATGGTCTGTTAGAGTTGGGGGGACGGATGAACTGAGGAGGGGGCCCCACTGAAACATATGTGTTGTGTAGTGAAAATAATGACACAATGAGCTCAGAGCAGATAACAAGCACTACTAATGACAGCTTCATGTAAACACGACTGACACCTTCAGCTACTGCATTTGCCTCCACGGCTACTTCAACACAACTCCAATTTGCCCAATTCCACTCACAGCTTGTCCGCAGCATGAATTTAGGGAGGGAAACTGAGGATGGAAAGTAAAGTCTTTTATGTCGGCACTGCAGCTGCAGGGTGCTCTCACCGAACCAGCAGTCGCAAGAACTCAAACTCTTTCTCTGGCCTGCCCATCTTTCCCATCGACCCTCTGCTCGTGGCTGCTGGGTGTTGTCAATCAGCACCCTCCGGCTCCTTGAACATGGGGGCTCTTTGGCATGCTGCCCAAAACCCCTAACAGGGATCTGAGCTCCGAGTCTGTCCTTGACGAATGGGAGCTGAACCTTGTGGAGCAAAGGCCAGCATTAGAAAATGGGAAAATGCTGCAGTATGACTCAATCCCTGAGCAATGAGAGTAAAAAGAGTGCTATGTGTCAGGAGTTCAAAACAAGCCAGGTTTTAGTTTGGGAACGGTTGCTTGGAGGGTCAAACGTCAACCACACAACAGTCCACTAAATTCTACTTTACTACACTAAGAAGCTGAAATGGATTAGCCATCTAAGATTTAATTCCAGCATTCAAAATATTGTGAGGACGATGAGAAATAAGGTGGCTGCTTGAAGTTCAGATCCTTCTCCTGTTTAATGACTCTCAGAACATTTCTCTCAGCCAAAGGTTGATCTTGCGGAGCAATAATATGACAGATCGCGGCGCAAAAACCAAACAAACAACCAAACCGCAGCGTGATTAAGGTTTTAAATTCACTTACATTCGCTTAAGGCCGGGGCTGAGGTTTTGCTGCCTGGCTTCAAATCTGTACGGCAGAGAAAACAGGAGAATGTGGGACGTGCCCAAAATATACTTTGCTCACCCATTTAGACACACCCTATCCCACCACATTCACCTCAAACTAAAATCTATCCACTTATCCATTTCTGAAATGTATATATAAGTTTAATTAACATTTTCGTAATATTCTGGATTAACTGATTGATCGTTTAGTCTATAAAATATGAAAAATATAACTGTTTAACATACATAAAATACCCACATTTGGTTCAGTCAATTGTCTGTCTAATGACTATACTGTCTATTCACTTCCTGCATTTACCTTTAATTAAACCTCAACTCAGCCACTATTCAACAACCATTTGTCATTGCTGGAGCATAATGTGGCCGTGTGATTAAAATACTGCGTCACACAAATCAAGAGAGTCATTATGAGAGCAGGGGCTGGTATCATTACACGTGCTTACATTCAAATTGCCCACTTAACATAGTTCTCCTACAGCAACATGTGTTTATCATTAGCGAGCACTATAATGGCTCAAACATTATTCGAACTCGCTTAATGGCGTAGCTGTGCTTTGTTCAGGTCTGTCTGATAAGAGCCGGGGCCACTAATGGTTTATTAATTTCCCTACGAGTCACAAAAACGCGCTGTGACAACAACAACAACGAAAGAAACATTCTGAGGCTCCGTCGCTGTCTGATTCAATCACACTGCCCATATGTAGTTAGTGTGGGGAAAATCCCACACATTAATAACACGAGCAGTTCGACTGAAAGCGCCAAAGGTCAGCTTCAATCCGGCAGCTAATAGTAGTGTAGTTTGGATTTTTGGGTCTGAGAGTCATTTATTTCATTTTGTAAAAAATGTCTAAAACAGACAACTGATATGAAATCATCTCCCTGCCACATATCAGTAAATAATCACATCTGACTCATTCAGAGAGAAAGATATTAAAGGGAATCATTTAGTGAAATAAGTTAAAATGAGGCAGGTAGATGATAAAATGCACAATAATAATAATAATAATAATAATAATAATAATAATAATTCCAACAGCTTATTAAAAGCAACTTCTGAAACAGACTCAACAGCATCAAAACCTGAAGGAGGAGTGAACGCAGTCAGAGTCCGAGCCTGAACACAAAGAGCAAATCTCTCCCCGGCTCTGTCAAAAGCTCACCCAATATTGGGAAGCACTGAAAGGATTTGAAAGCCATCGGAAGTGTCTCCTTGCCCCCCCACCCTCCACACCCCTACCACCAACTAACGCAACAATGCACGAGCAACTGTTTGAACTTGAAAGTGTTTTATCTGCAAGCAGCCATGTGCGGCCCACTGACTGGATGTCATGCATTCGTGAAGGATTCGAGACTTTGTTCTTGATAACTTTTAAGTGTTCCGTTTTCTGAGCGTTGCCCCTATGTAACAAAAGCCCCTGCAGCTCTGATAATAGGGGTGAACAGCAGAGAAAGGAAATTACTTGAGGATAAAGAAGTGAGTGACTAGTACTGTCATTTTTATTTCTGCTCAGAAACACACCTTAGATACAGTTTTTTACCAACGCTCAACGTTTTATGTAGCATCTCACATTCATATATGTGCATGGATTGTGTGCGGTGCAGTAGTCAAAGCTAATGTCGCCCACTGGTATTTCAAAGTATTATAACAATGTGAATTAATCGTATAGTTTTTCCAAAGGTTTGTGTATGATCAAACGCAACATAGTGAAGTGGCATCCTCAGACCTCTTTGAAAGACGTGGAGCAGATCATAACACAACAAGACCTGAGTAGAATTACTTTCACAGGACTGCGAGTAGAGTAAAGGCTCTCGTTGACAAATCTACTATTTCTTTATGGTTTGAGGTTATTTTCCACATGGAGCGGAAGAGAGAGGCTCTTAAAGACACGTGTGACACGGAGCCAACAAGAACAAAGAGCTTAGATGTTCGCTCATCTATTTCTCTTTACTGTGTTTTAAAGATTCCCCCTCTGGAGTTTTTCTTCATCATTTGCATAACTCTACTGAGACATCTTTCATTCAAGCAGACGGGTACAGTTACTTTTGTTTGCTTTGTACAGTATTTGTGCACTTGCCAGATTTTGAAGCAGTGCTATCAGGGATTTACCAGACTAGTATTTCTAACACCCTCAGGGGATTCATCTAAAACAATAAAGGCTCTCTGTCTTTGGAGAGAGAGAGAGAGAGAGAGAGAAAGAAAACTTCAAATATTAGTCTAAGCCACTCTGTTTTTGCAGCGTGGTAAATGTGGCAGAAAGTTGGCTCCTGAAGATGATTCATAATAAGAAAGTATAACTTTAGAACAAATTAATGTTTCATATATCTGGGGTCCATTTTCACCTTTTATGCCTGTGACACCAGCGTGTCAGCGCAGGGGACATATTTGCCATTTCTAAAAATGTTTCTTTCATCTTTCAAAGCAGAAACGCAGCCCGCAGGCCATCTGTTTCCAGCCGGGACGTGAAGTGAAATGTCGCTGCCTTCCGGGGTTGTTTGCCAAACAAATATTTAAGTCGTTTCCCTGCGTCTCATTCACCTAAGAGACACCAGATCTGC
>JAUBNQ010000005.1:3789570-3803073 GCA_032353495.1 Ctenopoma kingsleyae | reverse complement strand
CAGACATGCCTCGGTGGAGGGGTGATGGGTAAAAAGGGACACCTGGTCCAGATTGACACCTCAGGGCCAGGCAACCAGGTGAACTGCCTGAGGATAGCTAACCTAAAAAGAGGCTGCAATGAAAGAGGACGAGAAGCACTGGACAAAAACAGTGTTTTGTGAAGCAGTTTGACAAGCACCACACTGAATGCAGTGTATTATCACTGAAGACAAGACACAACCCACCTCCATTCCTGATTGTACGACACAATAGATTATTTTAAAGCATTATATTGGTTCATAAACTGCTTTTACTCTTTTTTTTATTCAGTGAGTTTCATTTCAGTGATCAAAATTGGTGAGTTTGACCTGTGAATTAGTTCTGTCAGCAGGAACACGCTTGATGCACCAACAACATGAATGTTTTCCACACTATATTAAAATGACGTACTATATTATAGAATATAGTCAAGTAGAGCACAGACTTGCAATAAGTCTTCCAGTGGCAGCACCGACAGCAAGGGACACTCCAGACATTGAGTAAAAATAATCTATCTTTGGTTTTACACAGATTTACACAGATTAACAAAATTAAATACAGCATGTAACATCACCGATTCTTTCATTACAAAAAGAAATCTGTGAATTTAAAGGACAATGCCCCCCTGCACCTTCCCTGGCCTTAGTCAAACTCTGCCGCTCCTGCTCATGTCTGCCTCTCACATTCCTCCCGCCTTGCAGGACCAGGCAGCTTGGCACAGCACTGATGGGGAATTTTCCACAGGTTGTCTGTGGACGAAGCACACAGGCCTACCTTTGTCTGTGCCCACAGTCTCCATCTCTGCAGGCCCTGCTCTGTCAAAAGCACACATTCTCAGTGTATCTAGCATCACACACATACTCACGAATACACTCACACACATATCACTGACATTAAGCCGTGTCCAAATGTCAGTATTTCAAGACTTATAGTAATATAGTATTTCAATACTTTAAAAAATATATTTAATCTCACCTGCATAATAAGAAATTTTCACCCTGTTCAAAGAAAAATGCGAAACGTGAAATCACTTCCGTTTCTGACCTTGACATCACTACTGAGTGCAACAACTGTTATTTTCTCTGTGCTTGTATTTAGTCTGTCAATCATTAGCTAGTGAAGCAGGTCTGCTCTGGGCATCACAGGGACATGGGGAAAAAACTAATTTAGCTTAAGCAAACAAAGGCATGTTCCCCTCCATAGCGATTATCACTGCGTTGATCCTGTCGTTTAGACAATAAACAAACACCCTGTGACACCGTTGCCATGTTACAGACGTACACAAACAGTCGTACAGTTTTAAATGACAGCACAATCTGATCCAGTAAAAATGGATGACATCGTCTAGTTTGTGAACATAGTTTGTGAGTTTGTAGTTGTAGTAATTCTGTTATTCATCATTAGTTTTGTGTCATTAAATGTTTTTACCAACATACAGTCGACACTACAGTCTAGCAGCTGTCAGTGCTAAGTACAACTTGACCTGATGAGAGTAGCCCAGGGATTATTCCCATGTAAAGACAGATGCTTTTCCCCTGCTTCCAGCTTGTTACCCACAGGGCTGCTCTGAAGCCCCCTGGTGGTGGGGTAATTAAAGTGCCATAGCGCAGCCAAGCTGCAGTAACACTCCCAAATCCAGAGAGAATGACTGGAGTCGGGGGTGCTCCTAATCCTGTTTGCAGCCATCGGGAACAACTCCAGTCCCAGCTGGATGATGGGGAGGCAGGGGGACAGTGGACAATAGCCCAGCAGAGGGACAGGGAATAAGGGAGGGTGGGAAGGAATGAGAGGGACAGTGAACCTGTATTCACCCTCGCTCCATGTCTCCCTCAGTTTCACTGCTTTTGTTGGTGAAAAAAAAAAAATCTTCAGAACCTCCCTCGTCTCTTTACTATTGTCAAAGCATATCTGAGACGCACACCCTCCTTTTTTTTTTTTTTTTAATTCAATCATTTCATGGAACAGGACGAGGGCAAAGCAGTAAACAGCTCAGCAAATGAACTACTCACGGTTCATTTTCACCTGTAGGGGACTTTACTCACACTCACAAGTGTTTCATAAGTTTCATGTCATAAAAGTCTAATTTGCTACATTTATGAGAACTCTTTCAGCATGTTGAAATTTACCTTTGAGGGTAACTTTGCACAAGTTCACAAACGCAATAGATGTTGTGGTTTGAATAGCAACAGATGACCTGCACTAGATGATCCATTTAACATTTGCATTCAAAACAGAATTTGTATAGCCTTGCGTGACCTGCCTTTTATCTTAACAAGCTGAACTCGTGAAATGCTCTCCCTCACCAGCCTCCCTGCCCATACGGACAATAATCCCCTACCTTGTGAAGACAGAGCGGGAGAGTAAAGGGCACAGTAATCCAGCCCGCAGGTTTGTCCCCCTCGTCTCCCCTCTCTTCAGGAGGTTTGGACGACCCCGCCCTCTCCTGCACGCCCCAGCACCAACTCAAAAATCCAATTAGACTCCTTCATTAACAAACCCAGCAGGAGTGGTACAAACAGGGCCTTGTGCACAGCCATATGCTCAAAACACACATTTATGCACACAAACTGTGATCTGCACCTGTGCATTTTCCCACATTGTGACATGTAGACAGCGCTGAGGGCACAACACTTTTGGGAGTTTGTGGGGTCATTTCCGACAAGCCTGTTGAAAACTTTAGTGTCCAACTCTGCACACACTGAGCTCTATGTTTGGTTTTCCATGATGTGATGTCCCCAACGGACAGAGAACACTATGCCTCACTGTGACACCCTGTTACAGCATGTGCACTACCTCACTGCTCAGGCTCTCAACACCCCCTGACTAGACCAAGAGTAACCGGCAGAGGGTTGGTTAGTGCAAGCAATGCCCATTGAAAATCTCCACACAAATATTATTACCATCAGGCATAGATTAAACGTATGTACAGTATGTATTATTTCATGTATAAAAACAAGCCATGGGTTTGTGGTTACAGGGTGGTGAATCATCCAATCAGCTGGGAGAAATCCTAACCTAGCCTTTTATTTTATCACTAAAATGTCTCCAGTGGACAGTTTAATCACTTGTAAAAGGGCTGCAGTGCAGTGAAACACCCATTTACTGCCAACATATTAACATTTAAAACTGTCACACCTTAAAAAGTTGGGTTCTAGATTCTGAAAAAGTGAGAAAGAGACAGAGACAAGAAAAATTATGTAAGTTCCACCAATGCACCCTCCCCATTCAATCCTAATTCCAGTCTACATGCTCTGGTTCCTCTGGTCCAGATAAATAATTACAAGCGTCATTTATTCCAACACCATTGTGCTATAACGGGATGTTTGTGTAATTAGGAATAAGTGTAACTGTCTTAATTGCTTTCACTGAACCATGATGAACATCTTTTTTTTTTTCTTGCAAACAAGTCTGAACCTTGATGCATATATTCTCATAATTGGGAGTCTACTTGGCCAGCATCCCTGCTGCTTGTCTGGTCCAAGAGAGTCTGCTGTCTCAGCTTGAGCACAGGAATGAGGCGACCCAAGTGCAGACACATAGGCAGGCAGATGCAATGAAGTGACTTTATGAGGGGATAATAATGTATTACAGGTAAGCAGGTACAGGAAGTGGTTAGGGTATCATGCAAGACAGCAAGAACACAAGTCCAAAGCAAAGACAGCATGGGGACAACTGATGAGGAAACTGGGAACAGGTGTGTTAGTGAGGGAGAAAGGTCAGGTCTCTGGGACTGGAGTGAAAGTACAAGAGCATCTAGTGTCTGAAAGAAGAATCCAAGTCCAGATACTTGTAGAGGCCTGAGAAAGTGTCAGTGTGGCTTTAGGAGGACACACTGGGCAACATCAGCAAGGCCGGGGCAGGAATCATGACACCCTGCAGTATGTGGCCAAACTTGTCTGGGAGATTGAGCAGGGTGGAGGTGTAACGCAGGGCGAGAAGCTGGTTGGCATGGTATTCACAGCTCATGCTGGCCAGTGTAAACAGCGCCTTGCAGCCCATCTCCACACATACATCCACCCGAGGCACCCTGCTCTTGCCTTGTGTCACACATTTTGCTGACACTCCAAACAGAAATGGAAAACATGTGCTCACATAAGGAGTCAAAAGGGAGTGAAGTGTACATAGGGCTCTGTTGTTCCCACAGTGAGGGATACACAGAGCTTCCTGGCTTTTCTTCAGACTCAGCCCTTTCATCCAAACTGACTCATCCCTGCAAAAACACCAGGGAATATTTAGCTGACGGTTCCTAATTAATTGTCACATAATTGGTCAAGCTTGTAGGATAACCTCTCCTCCCACGTGTCTATAGAAACATCACATTGCACATCTGCACACACTTGACTGAAAACATGCTGAAGTTGAATGACATTTGAATGCCCACCACTGATAAAATCTTACTCTAGCTATTACAGCACTAATAATGATTTTAAAACTGACTTAAAAAAATATTAGCAGGACAGAAGAAGGACGTTCAAACAAACCTTCTTCCACATGCTGAGTCCTTCTTTACACACTTTTGCTCCCTACATGTCAGAGCACACAACGTTGCCTTACGCTTCTGTCTGAGCAAATGTCTCTTTCGCTCTCTTTCCGCAGTGAACTCTCACATTCCAGGAGAAATCTCAGAATCAACAGGCATGAAATTCATTTCTCACATGGTCGCATCTGCACCTACTAATCATAACCTGGACTGACAATTCAATCTTGCACTCCATTGCTTGCTCCCTCTGCACACTCTGGCTTCCCCACTCACCCCATCTCACCCAAAACTCCCTCACTGCCTCCTTCATTCTTCCTAATTACACAGCACTAGACCCCCTCCACCCCCAACCTCATCAGGCCCAGTGAAAAACAATTAACAACGCCAACTATAATTACAGTAATGGCCGTAAGGGAGCTAGTGACCTGGTTCCTCACCATAACTCCGTGCAGACAACCTCCCAGCAGTATGCCCGCCTTCAAGCCAGTGTGCTGGGGAGCAAGGTGGGGGTTGTGGTATCAGATGTGGTGTCAGGGTGTCTGAACTGACTGAGTAATGGCTGGTCAGAGCTGGTGATTAGGCTGTAAGAGGCTCAGAGTCCAGTTTGGTCCCCTGGCGAGACGTGTTTTCTGTGCTGTTACAGCAAGGTGGTGGGGGGGAGCACAAACACTCCAATTCATCATCTGTGTGCCTAGAATTATACGAAAGTGATGAATGTGTAAAGTCAGGTAAATGGCCGTATTAGAGTAATGGCTGATTACAGCAATTTACCCTGAGCACTGCCAGGAATATACTGTACATTCCAGGCCACTGCACACAATGCTGGCTATTCCCAGATGCCTGAACCTGCATGGGATGGAGGAAAGGGGGGGGTGGAAGTGGTGCAGGTTCTGGTCAGTGTGATTCCTGCACAGAGGCTGAGTGCACAACCAACCTTCAAACTTGATGCGAAGCACCTTAACAGAGCTATGGCTCTAACTTAAAGTGACACTTTAGAGACCAACAGCTATGCCAAATTATGATCAGCCAGCCAAGATGTCAGGACTTACTGTGTACCAGGCAAAATAGTAGCGTAATATCTAAGATCAGAATTCACAAATGTAAACGATTATATAATTAATACAATTAAATAAAAATTAAATAAAAATAAAATTCACTTATGAAGATTTGCAATTTAGTTTTAGCACCAAAACACTAAAACAAAAATTAGCTCTGCTAAATTTAGGGATGGGTTCCAATTTCCTTTCGGATCCAGATTCATTAAACAAAGCTCGGTTTAATGAGTCTTTCTTTCAAGTCAGAGCAAGGGATTAGGCAAGATGGCAGGCTGTTTTTTTCAGGTTATGTGAGGTGAGAGGCAGTACCACAGATAGGTTGCTGGCAGGCAGATTAACCAACACTTTTACAGGTGAGTTTGTATTTACAGGTTTGGCAGACAGGGTAACTGGCAGCATAGAGAAGAGTCTCTGAGGCAAATAGCTGTTGCAGAGTTCCAGATCCGGTGAAACACAAACTTCATACCCAAAACAACAGGCCTCAGGAGGGACAGAGGGAGTCCAAGTCAGGAAACAAGTGAACACCAAGCAGGTGGCAGGGGCAGCCCTACAGACCTTCAATGCAACAGAATGGTTTATGTTTGTTAATTGCTAATAGATGTGTCACAGTAGATGTGTCACAACAAGACTTCATGTGTCTACCAGCGTGTGTTTCTATGTGTGTGCAGTGGGTGTAGTTTACCATGCGTCAGTACAGGCCAAGGCGAGGGTGCTCTGGCAGTCTGGCAGCGCTGTGCTCCAGGCCTCTAGCTCTCTGGATTAATGCCGATTGTTTGAGAAGGACTCTGAGCTCGGGACCACACAAGGAGAGCGAAGCGGAACGTCGACCTGCGTGGGGAGAGAAGCAGAGGGGAGTCCACAGAGAGCTTCTGCAAGTGGTTCCCTTCTACATCTCGCTGTTACCCTCATTCTCCTTCTTCCTGCACCGCACACACACACACACACACACACACACACACTTCTTCTCTCTTTATCTATCAATCTCAATCCTTCTGCTTCCTTGTTCATTCACCCTTTGAAAACCAGTGACCTGCAGTCGTGCTTCTGCTCTCCCCAATTCATGTCGAAATGGCATTTCCCTGACTGCAGCCCCTACCTGCCCTGCTGAGCGTGTGTATGATTGCGTGCATCTGCTGGTGGATGCAAACGTATGTTTGTAGCGTTCTGTGGGAGGTCTAAAGAAAAGTGTGGGAGGACGTTTAGGCAGGGAAGAGAAGAGGACAACAATTCATCAAAAAACACACATGCTGGCTTCAATTAGCTGAACTCTAACTGTTTGCCTCAGTCTTTAGAGATAGCCAAGATTTTGCAGCAGCGCATGTAGCTTGCGAAGATTGCTCTGTAAACACTACAAGCATCACAAATATATTTCTTTGCTGCGTAATCAATTCAGTCAGCAAGCGAGCAAACGTCTCCCACATCCACAAAAAAGACAGAGGAGGAGGAGGATCTTTGCCTGCTCAGCCCTACAGCTCAAATTAAGTGAAAGAGGAGAGAACAGAACACAGGAGCTGGCTACGACAGAGACACGAGACTGACAGCTGTGTTTACAGAGTAGGGTGTGGAAGGCTGGAGCCCTGCGGATTCACTCCATCCAGAAAATGGCTCCCATGACCTGCCCTGATGCTCGGTGCGACTTGATAGTCTTCATGTGGGAGTGCCTTATAAATCAATCAGGTGCTTGATTTCACATGCTTTTTATTCACTGTCTGGAAAGGTTGAAATGGCTTAGGAGGTCTGTGTGTGCGTGTGTGTGTCTGTGTGTGTGTGTGTGTGTGTGTGTCTTATCTCCTCATGCTGCAATCAGACCAGACCCCTCAAATCGTCTGATCACTTACTCTGTTTTGAATCAAATTCGACATACAGGGCGAGATAGGATGTGTTCATACTGCAGCTGAGGGAGCACCAAATACATTTTTTATAACATATTTACATGTGGCAGGGATCTGGTAAATAAAATAAAACATGTTTTATTTTTATTTGATTTACGGTTCAAGCCAAATGCATAAGGAAGTCTTTACATTGTTGTTATTTGTGGTGAAATCCTTGTTAATTATATTATATTCATTCTGTATGAATTACCTCTGTGGAGACAGTTTTTATTGAGATATTTTCTGAACTGCTAATATATAAGAAAATTCTTAGCATAAAATGTGTTTGAAGCAATTATGAAGATTGACAGTGAAAAAACAGCTGTGATTTGTTGTTGTTGCTCCGCTTGCTTCTTTCAGCATCACTGTCTACTTGTGTTAGCATTGGATACATCTCAAAATACTAAAAAAAAATCACATATGAGCAGCGATTTGGGATTAAGCATGTGGTATCCCTGGCAGGAAGTTTTTTTCATGGCTGACAGACTGACACGCTGTCTCATTTTCACACTCTGACTCAGACAGGCAATGTGAAGGAAGACAAATTCCACCAACTCTCTTCAAAACCTCAAGAAAAGTTAGTTCAGTTTTCTTCGACTGCTGGTCGTGATTTTCATCCCACAGCTGCACAGCAACTAACACCAGCCCCCATTTTTCTATTGCCCACATCCCTCGTTCTTCACTCCTTCCAACTTTCCCTACCATCCACCCCCCGCCTCCTATTTAGGTGACTCCCCCTTGTACACTGCCCCAAACATACCAGATCCACCCCATAGGCTGCCTCTCTCCACTGCAGCTGCCAAGAATAAGACAAGCTGATGTGGGGGCCCCATGGGGGAGGCCCCGTGCTGGTGAAGTAGTGCTTCTCCAGCCTGAACACTCACTCTGCTGAATTCAACCACTTGGCTCTGTTTATTTAATATTCAGTCAGCTGTGGGGAGTGGGGTTAGCCACAGCTTATAAAACTCAGTCAGCATGACCAAGATATAACCCCCCCACCCCCCATATTCTCCAACAACCACACATAGCCTTTATTATATATTCTGCCATAGTTTTTACCTTTTGAAAGACAAACAGTAACAACACAAACCAAGACTTCTTTGGTTATATTTATATTTCATATTCTCAAATTTCCAGAGGTTGCTCCACACTTTGGTGGCTCTAACTGCAAACCAGATGCACCCTGCGCAAAACAAACGCTATTAATAATGCAACAGAATAAATGAACGTGGTAAACGACCAACTTTGCTGAGTAAGAACAAGGAGAGAAAAAAAGCTGTGAGAAGCCGTTCATGTCATCTTTATGTTAACTGCGTCTTCCTCCGTGAGCTCAGGGATGTAATGAGCTTCACTGACTTCAGAAGAGCATGAAGTGGATGTATATGAATCTGTGTATAGAGAGGAGAGGAGGTGATGGGGGGCATTTTCATAATTCTCACAGCAGCCCATATTCACTCTACCCTGCTGGGAACAATCCCAGCATGTTCAATCTACGCCTCGACTGCAAGGCTCCATGGCAACCTCCAGGGTCAGGGGTCACAGGGAAAGGTTGCTTTTATCTGCTAATGAGCTCGGTACCTGGGGCTCCGTTTCTCTCTGCCTCTGTCTCCCCGCATCTCCCCTGTGCAGTTGAAGGCGGGGGTGAGCAGTGGCTCTGAATGCCTGCCAAGTGACACCAATGCCATCTTCACTCATCCGCGCCCCAGCCTCCGAGTTGCACTCTTTGAGAATGGGGATGGATGCAGGGCAGGAGCAGTTACGCCTTCTAGGTTCTGCCCTGTAGGGAAGAAAACAAGCGGCTCCAAGATCGCTGTCCCCCAGTCTGCTTCCTCATTGTGATATAAGTGTTCACATGCAAATCGACAATCACCCCCCCAGCCCTGTGGATGGGACTTTAGGCATTTGATTGATTGCCTGTGTACCAACATGGTTTGTGTAGCATTGTACTTACTCGTAAAATGGCCTGTGATTGATGTTATGTTGTTTTGCTTCTTACACACAAATTAGCTTTGCTGAAAGAATCGTGACAGAACAGTCAAACAAACATTGTGACTAACACTCACCTTTGAATCACTAACAATTTAGAGAAAAGCACCAAGTCAGTATATCCTCTGAATTATGGGGGCTTAAAACAAATAAGTGTTGAGTGAGACACGGCGCTTTCCATTGGGTGAGCTGCTAATGCCGCAGGAAAACACACCTCTCTTGCCAATCTGCTAACACTATATCACACAAGACTCATTGGCCCATGTGGCCCCTCAACGGGGCAAACAGGCACCCTCACCAGCCCTCGGCCCACTCACACACCCCCTTACTCTCACACACACACGCCCCCTGTCATGTTCGCAGGACTGAGAAAGGAGTCCATTAACTCTGATTTAGTGGCAGTGTCATGCTGTCCCCTTTGTGAGGTGGTGACATTCAGTGAATAGGAATCAGAATTTGCTCCCCCTCCTCCTCCATCTTTCCTTCTCTTGGCTCCACACTCAAGGTATGCGGAAGGGTTTGTGTGGCTCCGGTGGGAGTGTGAGGGGTTCAGAGTTGTCGCTGGGGAGGAGGGGAGGAGACGTGGATTGAGAGGGTTTTGCTGCCACATGTCTCTGACTGGCGGACTCTTTGTGCTTGGGCCAGCCTGTTTGTTTAGCCCTTTCCTCGGAGAGATGCCTCACACATTGTTGCCTCATACAGAGCACCAAACACACGCTGAAGCTCTGAGAAGTGAGGGAGATAAGACGCACAGAAACATTGCTTTAGAAACTTGTTGGGAACCATGGGAGCGTGCACACAGTTTGTGTGGAAAGAGTAATTATTACCAGTGTCTCAGACGTATTTAGCCATTTAGCGGCTTGACTTTCTTATCACCTAATCACTTATTCCTTGAAGCTTTATTGAAACTTTATTGTTGAACGTGTCCAGATCTTGTTTGAGTATTTTAGGGGTCAACACAGAAATGCTGAGTTCAGAGCCACTACATATGGTTGCAGATACCTCAGGATACTTCCAAAAAATACTGAGAAATCACACTGTCAGTCACTTTGGCAACACAGATAAGACATAAATAAAAGATAAAAGACATGTGATGCAACGGATACTGAGATTTTAAGAGTATCGTTCCAAACAGCTGAGAAAAAACTGGACGATTTATGATGTAATATTTCAAAGATGCAGACAGGCTTTATCTGAAAAGTATCCCACGACTTTGTTAGATTTCAACTTCAGAAATAACTCATTGTGAGTTCTGTTCCTTCAAATAAAAAGTGCAGCCATTCCTTATCAATACATGGAATGCTGATTGTTTATCAGGGATGTTACTCAGCTGATATTAGCACTTTGAACACAGTTAGTCTGAAAAGATGTTAAACTTTCTTTTGGCCTTGCGTGGAGTTAAAAAGTCCATCTAACTAACCTTTGCCACCGGGCAGTAACGGGTCAGGACAGGCTCCCTCCCCTGGTCTCAGTAGCAGTGTTGACCCAGTGAAGGTGAGCCTCAGCCAAGTGATGGGAAGGAAACAGGAGGGCGGAGAGGTCAGGCTTGATTATTCTACCCCACTCTCTCGGAAAGCAAAATGGGAAAATATTTACACAAACAGGAAGCTTAGCATTTCCTAATGACTGGAAACATGTTGACCGTGGCGTTCACCCCCTCGTTGCCTCCCAGGCCCGTTTGTGTCAGCACACACACACACGTGCACATGCACGGAGTGGGATCATATTTAGTATCAGATCAGAAAACTGACGCTGCACATTTGAGAAAGATTTTAAAGAAGAGCTAACCCTACACTGACATTAACGTCTGCACGGTGGAATGTTTCAGCTGCAACTAAAACCCCATTAATGTTGCTGAGTTGAGGTTGCCTGCAGCCACGTTAGATCAACCATAATAAGTTGCGAGTTTATGGACCTTTGCTCCCCAAATGTCTACCATGTTGCTAATTGCGTACATCTGTAACTGGTCTTTTGATGTTTTTGTCTCAACGTGCAGCTGTCCGTTCCATTTCCAACAGCCTCTGGCTAAAAGTGGCGTGGTCCTCCGTTATCTGTGTCCAGCCCTTTAAAAGCAGCCGTGCATGTGGTTTGTGATTTTGCTTTTTGAAGGTTTTATGCGGAACATAACGCCGACTCAACAGCAAAAAAACTTGTTTAGGGTTTGTCACATACATATAATGAAGGAAAGAGGTGTCTTTAAACAAACAACCATCTTATTTATTGGCAAAGTAACTGGTGAATTTCTGTACTGTAACTGTAACTGAAGTACTGTAACATATGCTGCTTTAGAAAATGTTGAACATGAGTTATTATTTCATTGTGAACATACTTCTCTCTTTTCACTATGATTAAACAGGAACCTGTCTCCATTTCAGAGACAAAGCCAACAAAACCAAGGAAGTGGAGGCAGGTTACTAAATACATTTACTTAAATACTGCATTTCAGTAAAATCTTGAGGTAATTCTACTTACTTTAGCATTTCTAAATTCTGCTATTAATAGTATACTAATAGTTGGATGAGTAATACAAAATATGCAAGTACCTAGCAGTATGTGAAGTTATTGTATTATATATATTATACAAAGAATCCAAACATATAATCATAAAAACTGAGTACATGGTAGTTCAGCCTCATCATTATGAGCTGCAACACATTAATAACTATATCCCAGTAATATCACATACATTGACTTCTACTTCTACTTTTAGTACTTCAAATATTTTTTGGAACTAATACTTTTGTTCAAGATAAGATAAGATGTGATAAGTCTTTATCTTTTTGGATTTCAGGTGTGAAAGTAGCTTCATAAAAGTAGAATAAAAGTGAATAGAAAATGCAGAATAGAAGAAAAAGAAGGAGAAGATTCTCCAGATCACTGGCTGGGTGCAGATAGCCTTTTTATGGGGCTCCTGACATTTTTCAGCCTGGTAACCTAATATCACTGCCGTTAAGTTAAAGGTTAACAGGTCTCCCATCATCCACGCACACTCAACTATCACTCCCTATATTCTCTGTCCTATACGTTGTCCTTGCCTACATTCGCTGGCTCTCTCCATGTTCTGTTTGACATTTATTTGTATGTATGCTCACTTCCGTGCTCACCGCTTTGTCCAACCAAATCTTGCACACTGACCTGACCAGACTCAGTGGGAAACAGATTTTAAATCTTAGATTGAAGTGGAATTTAAACAGTTTATTTATCGAAAAGTTTAGTGGCAAAGTGTCTGGTGTGTTTATAACACATAGCAGCCTTCTGTACTACTGAATGGTGTCGTGCAGCGCCATCAGAGGAGGGATCAGCACAAATGTGTGTGCTATGTGTACGCCAGGGAAACCTGATCTTGAGTAATTGTCAGGCTAAGGCGAGGGATTGACCTCTGCCATGAACTATATTCTCTGAAACAACACACATTTCAGCCTGCTTTGAAATAGCCTCTCATCCACGACTCGAGTGGCCCCTGAGGAAGCTACTCATCAGATTTTTAGTGTAACTAAACAAAGCTCACAGTAATTTCATTTGCTCGCTCATACGTTCTCTGCGAACTGATAGACGGTGCCCTGTGCTCTCACAGACGCCATACCCCTGCTGACCATGACATCACACGCGGGCAATGCAAGGCCCGAGTTCATCTGGACAGGAATAGGATGTTCCCCGCGAGCTCGTAAAGCAGGGCTTGTTTTGTATTTGAAGCACTGTTTCTCATTGACATCTAATAAAATCAGCTCCCCCTTACATTCGTGTATTAAAGCACTTAATAAATCAATTCAAAACGTTTGTTGTCTTTTAAATGTTGGACCTCAAAGTAAATGTGGTAATTGTTATTATAAGCAAGCATCCAAGCCCGTTATGCTCTGCATATTTATGACTGATTCCTGGAAAATGTTACATATTCAAGTGGCATGTCATAACAGATTTCTTTATTCACAGCTCTTGCCACTAAGTTCAAATAACCAAATGCACATGATCTTTCCACCGACAGTCTTTAGATCCCTCTGTCCACCCTGACATGATGTGTTTCTGTCTTTAGTGTTGTGACAGCGTGGATCCTACAGGGTTCAGCTCACATTCCTTTCATCCCAGATCCCGCAG